>JAJHUR010096163.1:0-19896 GCA_027495735.1 Lutjanus campechanus | reverse complement strand
TGGGAGAAAGGGAGTCAGATAGACACTGTGATAGTGTGTGTAAAATATAAGACCTAAAGCCTTGAGCATTACAGGTGGGCTTAAAAATCAGTGAAGCGTGTTCACTCCATGATGGAATGTGTTTACTCCCTTTCAGGTAACTATGTGTATGTGCAGTATCGGTGTGTGTGTGTGTGTGCGTGTGCGTGTGTGTGCGTGTGGACAGAGAGTGGGATGTGCAGGTCAGATGAAGGTGGTGGTGCCAGGTGATCACAGGTACAGGGAGACAGAAGGGAAGAGGGGGAGCTGGCTGGCTGACCTCTCCCATGCCTTTCTTGCTGTCAGTCCAAGTTGAGCTTTTTTTCTCACCTGGACTGAAAGAAGTACAGTACCAACACTTGTTTGCAGACAGAGTTTATGATGCTGGACAGGGCAGGACAGCCTGTCTTTATAATCAAGGAGATGATGGTTTATACAGAAAGATAGAAATTTGTTAGCCATCTGAGATTTTTAACACTCTTTATACCATAGTGGCTGACACCTTTAAAGAGATAGTTTGGATTTTTTTTGGAGTGGGGTTGTATGAAGTAGTTATCCATGGTTAGTGTATTAATCCCAGTTTGAAAACGCAGCAAGAGTACTGGTGTAGGAAGCTAAGCAGTGTAAATATAAATTATATTTTAGCCACTTCAAAAAAAGGCCCACCTTAAAAAAATCAACATCAGTTTATGTGTATGCTATAACTAAAATATTTTCACAGTTTTACCTTGCCATCTTCTGTGTTTTAAAGGGTTATTTTAGACTCACCAAAGTCACAAAATAACACAAACAAGCTAACAGATAGTAGCAACAGTAACTGCTGTGTTCCGCCAGGGATAGTTTTTCATTTATTTATTTATTTATTTATTTATTTATTTATTTATTTATTTTTTAGGGCTTTCATGGCTTTAATTTACAGGACAGCTGAAGATACAACAGGAAAGGGGGAGAGAGTGGGGGAATGACATGCAGCAAAGGGCCATGGGTGGCAGTCAAACCCACAGCCACTGCAGAGGACTCAGCCTCAGTACACGGTAGAGCATGGCACATGGCACATGTACTGAGCCACCAGGCTACCTCTGCCAGGAAAAAGAACTATTCTTGCAAAGGAGTCTGGTTGCTTTGGAGACTCATATCTGGCTTATAAAACAGCGATTTCGTATTGCAAAAGGCTGTCTGACAGAAAATTAACCGAGCACGTGCCGACCGCCATCCACTGTAGGTAATACACTAACTATGGATAAGTACCTCGCACAACCCCACTTGAAAAAAAAATCCAAACTATGCCTTTAACGTCTCTGGTTGCATTAGACTGTTGTGGGCAAGAATTACTGCAGTGTATAATTTTTATGATGCTTGCATTAATGTGATGATGTATCTTTATTTGGCAGGTATTTTATTTGCTGAATTACCCAAAGAGAGACGTTATGGTCTGGTTAAGAGTTTAGGGCTGATGACTGGATTAGCAGAAAGTTAATCATCAACAACTTGGATAAATTAATCCTCTAGGTCATTTATCCGGTGAAAATGCAAACCACTCTCTCAGAATACACGGCATAACTTTTGAGTTTGGACTGTTAATCTGGCAAAGCTAGTTTGAAGTCGTTATCATGGGCTCTGGGAACTGTTTTATAGACCAGAGAATTAATTCAAAATTAATCAATAAAAAAATTATCCTTATTTGAAGCCCTGTTTTGATTACTTCATACATTATATAGTTATAGAGTTTATATCATGACACATTGTAATATATTATAAACCTACAAACACTATGCTTTATCCATATCACCCACTCTGACTAGACCACATATTTCTGGTCTTGAGAAACAAGATCCCTTTGTTTTTCAGTCATCAGAAAGTGAATGCATTGCACAGCTAAACATTTTAATTGATTATTTCTCTTTCGACACAGCTGTTTAGTTCTACAGTATTTTTAGCAAGCTGCTGTATTTATGGTGCTAATGGTGAATGGAAGGATAGATGCACACGAGACAAAGTGAAAGACAGGCTAATATCTGGCATGAAAACATAAAAGCAATGAGAAAATGGACTTGGAGAGAGAGACAAGGAATGAGATAAAGGTGGAAAGAGATGAGAGGCATGTAAAAAAAAAAAAAAAAGAACAGTTAAAAGTGTTAAAGACTGCACAGGTTGGTGGGGGTTTCTGGCCTCAGAGGTGATCAAGACAGATTCTACACAAATGTCACCCCACTCCTGTCTGTTGCTGATAGACACCACATATCACACTGTTCCTCTTTCACTCTCTCTCTGCTATATTAAGTTCCTTCACTGGCAAATACTAGCACCCTCTGAGCCAGCTGAGCGAGTGGCCCTGCTTGCCTGCAAGGCTGCTCTCCTCTCTCTCTCCTGTCTCTTTTTCTTTCTCACCCCTCTCTCTCTCTGCCACCCATCTGGGCCTTGTAATACATGACAGCTGAAGCAGCGTTTCCAAATTTAATTTGAGGTGTGATAAAACAGCACATATCTATAAATTGTGTGCAGAGAGCCTGCCTATGTGGATCGTTTTAACCTCTTTCTTCTGTCAAACATGTGCAGCATATCAAACGCATAATACCCGGGCTGTCTGCACAAAAGGAAGATCCACAAATAGACTTAATGGTGGGGAGTCTTGCCAAAGCAATGACAAAGAATGTAATAATAACACTGCAAATGGAATATGTCAAGAATGAAAAGGGATCCATTTGCAACATCAAACTATACAGTGTGTAAACTTTTTCGATCAGATAAAACGCCTTTGATGTGAAAATAGAAATGCTTGTAAATGAGTGAGAAGCCACAAGAGTTACAGTTAAATGTGTGAAAAGTGCACATGTCCAGACACCTACAGTAAATGTACAAGCATACAGACACACGCACATACACACCTCCTGAACTCTGTGACTATTAGCACTATCTTACAGTTTAAAGGAGTGTGATCCTTAAGACATACTTTCAGCTCTCAGGTTTCTAACGGTGTGCCCATGGTGCTACTCTAGTCTATTAGGACAACTGAAGTGTAGAGCTGCAATGATCAGTCGATTGATTATTCAATCAAAAGAAAATTAGATACCAACTATTTTGATAATCGCTTATTTATTTATTTATTTATTTATTTTCATTTTTCAAGCAATATTCAAGCAGTATTTGCTGGTTCCAGCTTCTTAAATGTGGTGATTCACTGCTTTTCTTTTTTTTTTTCAAGATGCAACTGAAGATGCCACTTTGGGCTCTGGGCATTTAGACTAAACTATTTATCAATTAAAACAGTCTGCACATTAAACAATAATGAAAGTAATCATTAACTGCAGCTCTATTTAACCAGACAATTTGTAGGTTCTGCTGCTTCAGGACTCTCTCATTAAAACAATACCAAAAGACACTGGCTAATGACATCTTGAAGTAGCATGTGATCATGGAAGTTGCTGTCTTAATTGTTAAACAACCTCGATTGCCACTTAAAATCTATCTGATATGGCTCAGGCAGAAATCATGCTCATGGATGGAGTAATATTTAAGTTTTCTTGACGTTGTAGCAACTAGCCGTTAGTATGAAACACACCATTACCTTGAATAGTAGATTATGGTTTTCTTTGAGTTTGACCATTGATGGAAACATTGGGGATAATGTAATTCAACAACTTAACAAGCATATAACATAAGTCTAGCATTTTTAGATATTTTACTGCTGAAATGATACACATTATAGCTTTAGGTTTAGAGCTGATTAATCGGCTGTTCAATCGAAAGATAGTTTATTTTGATAATCGATAAATCGTTTCAGCCATTTCTCAAGCAAAAACATCAAAGATTTGCTGGTTCCAGCTTCTTAATTGCAAGTACTTGCTGCATTTCTTTGTTATTTATGATAATAAATGAAGAATTTCTGGAGTTTTGGACTGTTGGTTGGACAAAAGAAGCAATTTGAAGATTTCACTTTGGGCTCTGGGAAATTGTGATGAGCATGTTTCACAATTCTTTTGACATTCTATAGACCAAACAATTTAATTCATCAATTTATCATGAAAATTATGTGCAGATTAATCGACAATGAAAACAATCGTAAGTTGCAGCTCGTACATTCTGCTGCTAGGGGTCACTCTCACATTAAAACAATTCCAAAAGACATAGTTTGATACATAGACATATCATAGGTAGATGCTGCATTGGCCTTTGGATTGTACCTCAACACTGCCGCCATGTAGGTCAGGTCAAGTCTGCCCTGTAAACACACACATGTAAAAGGGGGAGGTGCACTTTTTCTGGGCAAATACCACTGACACATTTACATTTCTCCACCAATTTCAATGAGCTGATTTTATAATCAATTGTTGATGATGTATGTGGAGTAAGTTGGGGAGGAAAAAAACCTCCTCCATGTACATCAGTAACCCTTGAATATAACTTGACTCATTGAAATCAGGTGAGAAATCTAATGTTATAGTGAGTTTAATCGAGAAAAAGGGAAAAAGGGCAGCTCCCCCATTCATTCACAGGCCTGTCTTGACTGGATCAATATGGCAGCAATATTGACGCATTGCAGAAACGAACGAATGTGGTCAGTGCGGCATCTGCTATGGTTTGATGATATCTTGAAGTAGTGTGAATCATGGGAGTTGTTTCCTTCATTCTTAAACAACCACTATTGCATATGAAGACCTATTTGAAATGGCTCTGACAGAAACCATGTTCGCAAACAGGGTAAGAAATGAAATAATTAGCTGTCTATTTATCACCAACTTCCTTACTTACTCTGGCAGCTAGCAACTAGCAGCTAGTAGAACATGCACCATTACCTTGAATAAATTACAGATTTCTGTGTTTGACCATTGTTGGAAATATGCGGGAAGATGTAAGTACACAATTCAACAAAATATACAAAATATGTCTAGTGGTTTCACACATTTTACAGCAGGAATTTTAGATATTATAGCTTTAAAAGGATAGTTCACCAAAAAATGAAAATTCAGTCATTATCTACTAACCCTCATGCTTACTGAAGGTCAGGTTTAGTTTTGTAGTCCACAAAGCACTGCTGGAGTTTCACAGGAAAACAGCATTGCAGAATCTCCCAAACAATGGAAGTGTCTGGATGCATGTGTTGTAACAGTGTGCAAACGTCATGTTGGGACTTTAGGAGACTAGGCTTATGCCAGACAAGCAGTATGGAGGCATTTTATATGAAAATTGGTCACCATTCACTTATATTGTTTGGGAAATTCTGCAACACTGTTTCCTGTGAAACTCCAGCAGTGTTTTGCAGACTAACATAATAAACCCAACCCTCAATCAGTATGAGGGTGAGTAGATAATGACTGAATTTTCATTTTTGGTGAACTATCCCTTTAAGTGTTTCTGATGACCACACTGGATTTGACCGTCATCTACCAGATAAGATTATGACTGTTGAAAAGTTTAATTTTGTGAGCAGTCCACATGGACTTAAAGGACAAAGGAAATTCTGCTGTAACATCGCTACAAAAGAGATCCTGCAACTCCAAACAGTCATGTGCAGGAGCTAATATGGCGTAAAAACCCCTCTGCGTGTCTTAATCCTGCAATGGCACTGCAAAACTTTCCAAATAATTCCTCCTGGAGAGGATCAACAGCGTGGCAGCCACGCGGCAAGAACCTACAGTAAGACATGGGACTGCTTTGGCTACATCTGAAGCATCAGAATGAGCAATAATCGAATAAACATGTGAAAAATACCAGAGGGACTCAATCAAGGGATTCCCCATTACTGCAGTGCAAATCTGGCATCGAACACACGGAGCCAGGATGGGAGAAAGCTAGGACACTTGGAGCTGTGGGAACATTGAGGAGCAAATGAGGAAACACTTAGGTTTTCCCACATTCTGTCGCCCGTCCCGTCTCTTCTGTCTCTACCCCTCACGCCCCTCCATCTCTTGTCTTCTCACGCCGAAGAGCTGTTTTCGCTGTCTCCAGCCCTGTCAGCCCCATCAGTTCCCCACCTCTGTCATCCTCCTCTCTTTTCTTCCTCCTCTGTCCCTCCCACCCGCTGGTTCTGACGCCTGTGCTGAGCCCCTTGAAGAGTCCTGGTAATAAACTGTGGTGCCTGGGCTCTTCATTGCTGTCTCGCTCTCCCCACCCCTCATCCCAGAGCGCCGATACATCTGCCGCTAAAGTAAGGCCCGGTCCAAAAAGGCCCGGCCCCTCCGCTCTGTACAGTACAAGAGCGTTCAAATGTTTTCCCCCTATTCTCTCCCTTTCTCTTTTTCCCTCTCTTTTTTGCTGCTCTAGTCCTTTGTGTACAGTGTGCTATGCTCCGTGTGGCAGCACTGTGCCAGAAAAACCCACACAAACACACACACACACATGTATGCACACACATACACAGTCACAGACACACAGCTGGGCCCCAGCTGCATACAAAGACTGGGGTTTGGAAATCAATGAAGGAGAAAGAAGAAAAGGGGAAAGGAGTTTAAATAAATTGGCACTTGAAAAAAGAAGAGAAACGAGAAAGAGGGAGTGAGGGAAATGGAGAGAGAGAAAGCTCCCTCTTAAAAAGGAACATCAACTCAACAACAGAGGGAGGTTTTTCATGGACTAACAAAACATAACGCGTGAGGCAACGGGGCTAAATATGTTTGTGAGGGTGCTCATGAAATGCAATCCTACATTTGATTCAAGAGCGAGGGTTTGAATGAGTCTGATCACTCACTCTGGCGAAGATCCCTGCTGAGTTTGAAGGGGAAAGCCCATACATAACACAGCAAGAAGACTTTAAATAAATAAATTACAGAGTTTTCTAAACAGTGTTGTCTCTTCAGTACTGCACCAACAGGCTAGTTTTTGAGAGATGCATATTAAAGGGTTGCTTCATTAAAGCTGTCAACCAAAACCTAGGTCCTCTGAGTCATTTATCAGGCAAAATGCAAACCATTCCCTGGTTCCAGCTTCTCAAATGCGAGGATTTTCTTCTATTCTCTGTTTTATATCATTGTCGATGGAATAACGCTGGGTTTGAGACTGATAATTGAACAAAACTAGTATCGGCTCTGGGAACTTGTAACAAATATTTTTCAGTATTTACTGATGTTTTATAGACTAGAGGTTTTTCTAAGATAAGTCAAAAAGAATCCTTAGTTGCAGTGCTGATGTGATCATTTCATGCATAAGCAGTTCTTTAATTCAGTTTCTTATATCATGACATATGAAAATAAAGATGGATCTATTTTCTTCACTTTATTTAGAAATGTATTAAACTGTAAAAAAAAAAAAGAAAAAGTAATGGGATACTTTTGCTGAGGAAAAAACGTTCTTCAAACATTATCCAGTAATTATCACATTTTTTTGTTGAGTAAAAGCGACTTGATGATTAAAAAATATGGGATGATTTTCACCATTATTTTTCTCAACAAGAAAAAAGGAAAATGACCCCAATGTGTAAGGAAACATTGGTTTAAACACACAATATGTTAAGAATAAGTTTTGCAGCTAGCATTTTGAGACCATTTAATGTAGAAATGTTAGATATTCAAGTGTAGCTCTTCAAGCGTAGAGCTGTCAAGTAACAGATTATTCAACTGTAAGAAAATTATTTGTATCAGTAATTGTTCAGGAAAAATATCAAACATTTGCTGGTTCCAGTCTGTCAGATGTAAGGATTTGCTGTTTTTCTCTGTCATTTTTGAGAATAAATTAAGAGTTTTGAGGCTTTGGATTGTTGGTTTGAAAAAAGAAGCAACATGAAGATGTCACTTGGCCCACTAAAAAATTGTGATAAGCATTTTTGACATACCTGTTGAAAGTTGGACAGGTTTACATGCACAATATTTAAGTTCTGCGCCTAGGGGTCTCTCTCACATTAAAACAATGTTGAAGATGTTGTTTGATGACGATGGGCAGTAGCATGGGATCATTGTTGTTTTGTCATTGATAAACAACCACCTTTTGCTGACATGACTGTCAGAAATCATGTTCATGGACAAATACTTTTCAAGTTTTATCACGTCCACCAACTTCCCTCCTCACTGTAGAATGTATCCTGTGTTATAGCAACTAGTACTTAGTAGGAAACGCAGCATTGCATAAATTATGGATTTCTCTAGGTTTGACCACTGTTGGAAACATTTGTGATAATTTAAGTACACAACTCAACAAATATATATTACGTATGTCTAGAGTTTTTAGACATTTTAATATGGAAACGTTACATATTGTAGCTTTAACTGACTGTTTATATGGGCCTAAAGAGGGAATGTTGAGCCATTGGATTTCAGTGCTCGGCTAATTAATTCACACTCTTTGAAACTCAAATCTCTCCCTCGCAGCCAGTAAATACAGGTTTTCATTTCAAATGGATATATGTTTCCTTCCTTTGTCTCACGGCTGTTTCCAATCTGCCAGGAATGAAGAGTAGTAATTTCGTCACGTTGCTTAAGATTGGTGAACATTGACAGTTTTATTGGGGGAGACAGAGACATAATCAATAGGCGCCTTGGAGAGAGAAGAAAAAGTCAGCCTATGTTTTTTTCTCTTTCTTCTGGTTTGGAAAAGATCCCCAAATCGCTGTCTTATGAGTCTGGCCTGCCAAATTCATTTGGTTTTATCAAGGACCTTTAACTCCCTGCTCACACAGCCGCCTCCAGCCCAGCACATTCCAAATCCTACACAGAGCTTTAATACACACACACACTTCTGCACTGACATGAGGATGTAAACGAAGCAAGCACTCACTCACATGCACTGACGAATGTGTGACATACACATGTGCTATGTATAAGCATGCCATCAGCGCAGGCATGCATGCAGCTTCACTAATAATTTGTAGTGCAACTGGGAAAAATGCAGCCTACACTTACGTCCTAACTGATAAGATTTTGTAGAATATATTAAAGATAACAACATGACATTTCCAGTTTTCAGATTCTCAGCTAAATATCAATTTTGATCACTTTCCTTTTTCTTTAAAATCACTGGTAAAACGTTGACCGGAAGTGATGTTTATCTTTCCTCTGCAGGAATTAAAGGAACTGGGCTTTTTTTGCTGGTATTCTGATAAGTGTCAGGTCCTTGTCAGGAAGTATGCCTTTTTTGCTGATAGCTTTCACAGTAGTGTGATGGTGCTGATTTGTGAAATGGAGTGTAGTCAGTCGACAAACTGCTACGTGACAGTCAAAGGTGAGACTGTGTGTGTATGTACACATGCACACGCAAGTACCCGTTATCGCTCAGCAGCCAGAGGGACTCTCACCCTGGTGACACTCCTGCTGAGCTTCACACCTCTCTGTATAAAATGAGGAAACACTTACAGCAAACTAATAAACTACACAAGTAAACGGACTCCTTACAGCAAATAGGTTTAGGACAGATGTGCGTCAGATCAGAGACAAACAAGTATGCCGCATGGTTTGCAGTGGCTTTCATGAACCTCGAGAGAGTTAAGAATAAAGCCAGGAATGTTTGTGCGTGTGTATGTTTTTGAAGACAAAAATTTCCGTGATAGCAAGATGACAAAAAACCTTAAACTTGATCTTGTGTTTTTTCTGGGTTTACGGCTATGTTTGCATGCAGAGTAATGGTTATGGTTTTGTTAGGATATCTCTTGGCTTTCCCTGCATCACCCAACAATCATGCATTAAATACAGAGCCAGCGATAGGACAGTGGCTGGCACGCATCACCCATAAACCCCATTTGTATTAATATAATTTAACATAAGGTTTATTTAGGTTTAAGGGTTTAAGGTTAAGTTTACATTTTGGTTGTTAAGAAAAGGATTGCAAGATAAATTCAGCTTAAGACAAGTGTTCACTGTTGCGTATGGCTTATTTTTATTTGTTTTGGTTCAGGGAAGTTGGATTTGAGCTGCAATGATAAGTCAATTAATCAATAAGTTGTTGACTATTAAATTAATCACAAACTATTTTGATAATCAATTTATCATTTCGAGTATTTTTTTCTAATGAAAAATAGCCAAATTCTCTGATTTCAGCCTCTGATATGTGAATATTTTCTGTTTCCTTTACTCCTCTATGACAGTAAACTGAAAATAATTGGGCTGTGGACAGAACAGGTCATTTCAGGATGTCACCTGGTGAAACACTGATCAACATTTTTCTGACATTTTATGAATTAAACAGCAAACTATTTAATCTAGAAAATGGTCAGCATATTAGTCAATAATGATTAGTCGCAGCCCTAGTTGGATTCGATTCTGACATCAATTTTCAATCTTCATCAGCAGCACAGAAGAACAAATGTTTAAATGCGTATACATGCACAGGTGTGTGTATCCTTACTTATGTTTCTGAGTTCAGAGCCACACACAAACAAGGCAAGCATGAAAAACAGTGTCCACGAAGTTTCTAAATTCTGCAAACTGTCTAGAGGCTCCTCTCAGCAGCTGAGGCTATCTTCTAATTCTTGATAAGGTAATAGATAGTCATGTATAATTCCACATGCACATACAGCAGAATTAATTCAATATGCATTGCACACTACTTTAAATAAATGCATTATATTTTAAAATATTTACATTTGATAGTCAGTTTTACATATTTTTCAGACTTACTATTTTATATGTATATATTTTATATCCTGCTAGTTGAAGGATTTGGCAAAAAACATTATTAAATGTATGACATTGCAGATGAAGAAATGCCTTAGCTTGAGACGATCAGAAAATCATCTGAAAATACAGCCTGAATTATTTTTCTTATTATTTTCTTATTTACTTCTGATGTAGTCCACTTTCTACTTAAGTAAATGTTGATAAAAACTGTATCAAAAGCTCGAAAACTTTATGTAAAGTGCCAGATGAGTTTACAGGCAGGTCGTAGAACATAGATAATAGGGAAATAAGATCCTGGAAAGTTTCAGTCTCAGAGCAGGTTAAGCTTTCAGCGTGAACAGCGTCAAAACTCAAGCCTTCATGTAAGAGAAAGTCGCAGTCAAGTATGTTAACAGTGACCCGTAAGAAGCCTTTCTGTTTGACCAAACACTACTTCTAAAAAGTTTGTTTCTAACTTCACTTGAAGGGTTAAGACCGTGCGGATCCTTTAGAAAATACTTTTTTTCCAGGTAGCGTGTGTAAAATATACAAGAATCAAGAAATTTCACAAAACGCGTGCAGCCACAGGTTGTTGTGATCTTTTCTTGTGAATTACCTCGCACTGCTTTACCTAGATTTGCCCAGGTGAACAGGTAGAATAATCCCAGTGGCTGCCAACCTGACGAAAGTTTACTGCTCATCCCTGCAATTTACGCTGCGAGGCAATCACAAGCCATGAACGCACAAACATGTTCTTCTACACAGTGATAATAACACAATGTTTGAAGTTCTACAAACTGGAGAAGAAACAAACACGGTCCGCACGGGAGCTTCTGTCCGCTGCCGCAGCAAACATCTGCCTGCATCATTTACAAACTTATAAAAACTTTAATCCAGCTGTTGCACGCTTCTTACCTCGATTCCTCCTGGGGTTGGCTTGTTTCCTTCGTTTGCCCCGACTTTCTTCTGTCATCATCACGCTTTATTTGCTTTCAAAAAGTTGTCCAGATCAGTGGAGCCGATGCGAGTGTGTGTGTTGTCCTGAGTGCCTGCCTGCCCGAGAATGAATGGTGATGAGGCATCGCCTTCGGTCACAGCGGGAGACTCAGACCTTGATGGGACTCCAACAAGCGGAGGCGACGAGCCGTGAGGAGGAGTGATGTCAGCAACAGAGGTTGGCCCTGAGGTCAGTCCTGGCATCGTAAACGAACACCTTCCTCATTTACAAAGTCATCAATGATGGAAAGACCTGCTCATAGAGCCCATCAGACAGTTATAACGCCGGTTAAAGCCTACTTTGACGATATATTGCCCCAAATTCGCTGTCCTGTCCTGCACCTCCTCTTCACAGAGCGTCGATGTATCAGCATGTTCTGGTTTTCTCCATCTCAACGAGGGGATAAACTGAGCTGCTTCAACTTTTCCTCCATGTAACACCTAAAGCAGAAACAATGAATTTATGAATGTAACTTACTATTTCTGGGACATTACTCTACAGTTGAATTTCTTAATATAGTATAACTATTAATATATTTGACAGTTTTCACCTTGTTTCAATTGCTTGTGTAATTTTGATGCTAGGGTACACTGGGGACGGTTGCAACAGGGGATAGTTGCAAGTCTAATTCCTCAGATCAGCAAGCTTGGGTAGTAACAGATTACAGGTAACTGGGATTATGTAATCAGATTACAAAATAAGTAACTATAATTAGACCAGATTACATTTCAAAAACGCGTAGTTAGATTATAGCTACATTGTCAAGAATTACTTGATTGTGTTTTTTTTATAATATGGCAATTTTAAAGTTATGAAACTTTTTTCATGGTAATAAATGCTCTTAAAGCATAAAAAGGGCATCTGGCACATAAAGTTTCTTACACAAAAAAGTCCACTGTTACAAAGTAAAATACGTACAGTATTTAGTATAAGGTGCAACATTTTTAATGTTTTATGTTGAAGTAATCCAGAAGCACTCACAATAGATTACATATTTTGTAATCCAAATGGATTACACAACTAAATACAAAAATGGCCATGTAACTTGTATAATCAATAACTGATTACATTTCAAAGTAATCTGACTAGACCCGGCCAATCACAAACATGCTAGAGTGATGACACTCTTACTGCACATGCTCAGTTAGACGCCCTCCCTACCAGGAAGACACATTCAACATCTGCTACTGCATTCATTGAAAAAAGAAAGTGTTGCAATGTGTTGCAACTATCCCCAAGCTAAGCAACCATATCAAAACAGATCACAGATCAGTAATTTTCAATATTCGTCATATGGGGTAGATAAAAGGATAGTTCACCCACATACAAATAAACATGTTAAAGAAAGTTTGTTGCATTGCAAGTTGTTTCAGTCCTCCTGTCTCACACTGACATAGACATTGAACAGAATATGCAACATCCGCAAATTGACTCAATGTAGGCCCGTATTCTTTGCATAAATGGACAAAACTCAATATCTGTTTTCTGATAAGTCAACATAAATAATACTCTAATATTATTAGAGTATATAAGATATACTTTCAGCTTATTGAGACAAAAAGCTAAGCTAATAAGTGAAATGTTATGCATTTTTAATGTGTTGCTTCTATCCCCAGGGATGGGGTCAGTTGCAACTTCTGACTTGTTCAATCCAAATAAATATTGTGAATGAGTCATCTTTAAATGACATGTGTGAGAAACAGACAGGTGGACACTTAATATATAAAGATTTGATTGGTCTAGCCCAAATAGTTTCTGGGTAACTGAGAGAAATTTTAAAAAAGTGTTGCAATCGTCCCCAGTCTCCCCTATAGCTCTTTAGAAACGCTCATCGTTAACTCGTAGATCTGCATGCCATCTGTGCTGTGCCTCACACTCAGAGCTCTCAGTGTATAAACTTAAATCTACTGTCTGTTCGACGAGGTGCAAATGAGGCTGTTAACTCTATGGTTCAACATTTTCACCATTCGAGATTCTACTAACTACTTCAGGTTAATGACAACAGGTATGAATGTGCGCACCCCCTCCTGCTCATGTTTTATGGCTCGACTGTTATGCACGTCGCACCTGCGCTGAAGTACCCTGGAGTGGACCCCGTCCTGTGCCCCATTCACCGCTGGATGGCTGTAGGAAGTGGTGCATTGACAGTCCTTTGTTTTGCAACCTGGACCGTAATCTGTTTTGCAACTGAAAAAAACATCCGAAATAAAACTCTAACGCGGCGTTCAGGACCCCCACCTTGGCTTTCTAGTGCCCCCCACCTCTTCAGTAACTCTGCGAGATAATGCAAGCGAGCCGGGTAGCTTTTCACCGCGAATAATGTGTTCTGCTATAGAGTCACTGTGCTGCAGAGTAAACAAACTGGGATCATCTGACACAGTAGTGAAACAGATAAAATAAGTTAAAAAGATATTATCTGAACAGAACTTTGAGAAATTTAAGATTCACTGGAGAGGATCACCCACGATAAGTAAATTCTTCTAATACAACGACATTAGACGTTGGCTACACTATCAAAGCATATAAACTGGTAAGCATTATCACATGAATAGGGCTGTTATAACATAAACCAGATTAATATAAAAAGTCACTACACTTTCATTGTTCACTGCAGGGTTTCCCAAACTTTTTCAGGTCAAGGACCCTCACAGCAGATGCACATTAGACCTGACAGACCTGTCTTTATGAATCCCCTGAGTATTTTTTTAAAATTATTATTAGGTTTGAAGATAATAAAGTCTAAAATCAATGATCAGTTGAATCACTACAACTTACAATCACACAAAAATGCACATAATTTATTCCCTTGTTCTAACTTCCAAAAAACGTGATACAAGTTAAAATATTTAATTCCTCCATTTGCTAGGGACCCCCCACAACCTACCCAAGGACCCCTGTTGGTCCCAGGACCCCAGTTTGAAAAGCACTGGTTTACTGTACCTGTAGGGATATTATCAAACAATAAAGCCATAGTGAGCACTGAAGATACATGACTTGACATAAGCATTGTAGGAGCTGCCATCATACCAGAATTTTAAACTTTGATACCATATTAAAAACACATACTCGATACCTCTTTTATGGCAAAAAGAAAAAAGTTTTTTTTAATTAACAACCTGCCCACAGCGCTGGTACAGAAAAGGTCTGCTTTACTATGCTGTAAGCCAAATTTCAGGCAGGACAATTGAAACTGAACAGAGATTTTGAATAAACACTTAGATTTTTTTTTTTTAGTAGCTGCAGTACTTTCAACACTATAATTAATGGATGTTGTAACATGAAAAGTGTTTAAGCATCAATACTTTTGACATCCTTACATTACTGTATAATAAACAAATTCAGTAGATAACTTCATAACATAATAAGCAGTGGTGGAGAAACTACTTTAAAACTGTAGTTTACCAAACTATTGCTACTTCACAATTAAAAGTGATTAAATTACATCTTTACCACTCTAAAAAAGACAAAAGCTTGTCAAACTAAAACTACTTTCAAAAAGTAGTCCAACTACATCAAACAAAAAAATATATCTGGGAAATTATCACAATCCGTGCCTGGAATCTTGTTGTTGTTACACAGAAGTACAACTGAACTGACACTGAGTAAAATGTATGTGTGTTTGATTTAACAATTAGGGCAGGCCAATCCTCACTTGCAGCCCGAGGATGTGTTTTAAGGAGAGCCAAGGGAATAATTTTGGAAGTGGAATCAGGAAAATGCAACATTTCCAAGGAAATTCATCATATTCAATTGCAGACATCTTGGTCACAAACCATCATATAGGAGGTGATTGTCATTCAAAGACTATTGTGGCTACTGAGCTGTAGCATTGTGTCATATTATATGGCAAAAACATCATGATAATACTACTTATATGTAGTTTGTAACTAACTACCTCAACTACAAAAGTATTTAACTACCAAAAAAAGAGAGTTGGATGTAGTTAAACTACCACCAAACTAGTGCAAAATATAACTGAACTAAATGCAGTTAAGTACACTCTGACAATAAGAGTAGATAATATAATAACTTGAAGCTATTACCCTTCTGTGGAGCTAACAAATGATTTAAACTCCAACCGTCTCAGCTTTTTCAACTGCCTGAGCTCAAGGTCACATTTTAAGTTAAGACCCTTTCTCCCTTCATTATGAGCTCATGGTGAAAAACAAAATACATCCCCCTTCATTCCCTCACCCATCACGACTGCCGGGGGTTTGTCTCTTAATGGATTCTGGAAGAGAAAGCATCCTGAAGGTGGGGAGGGAGCAGAGGGCCGAAGAAAGAGGGGGACAGAAGGGTCATCACGGCTCTTTGTGGTGGGATGGATAGAGGAGAGGGAGGAGAGGGAGGAGTGGAGGTGCACGAGGAGGGGGCAATAAACTTTGCTACAGATGAGGGTCACAGAGGTGCAGAGGTGCTTCAGGGGTCCTGGGAGCTGTTTTTAAGTTATGCTTATATACATCCTCATTGTATGTTAGTGTTTCAGGTTAAGTGGAAATGTTTTTCATTCAAAATCTCAATTGATTTCGATCAAACTGTAAATTCCTGACTCAGGTCTTATTTGGTTCAAGTGTATAGCGTGAAATTTAGAGCAATAGGTTTTGTGAGGTTTTGGTGTTTATTCAACTTTTACTAAAAAGTGCCATGCTGCACTTCTTTTGTTGGGTTAAACCAAAATCAACCGCAGCATAACCTTCTTGGTTTACTTTAAAACACACTATTACTGTACTCTACTGCAGGTCTTTAAATTGCATTTAATTAGAAACTGTTGTTTGAGGGGTTTATTTATTTGATTGATGACTAAGATTGGTATATTGAATGTTTGTGCACAGTCTTATTTTGGTTTAATAGTTGTGCGGTGTAAAATAAAGACAGCAATGCTGCAGCGGTATAGTTTGTCTTGTTAAAACAACTACCTCGACAGACACATGCACACACACACACACACACACACACACACACACACACACAAGGAGGAGCATGGAGGAAGCAGTCCCACTGGGGTTTTGTCCCTGACTGTGGTCTATGGGTTCAAAGCTTCTCGCATGGGGAGGAGAGCCCTTAAACAGCATATTAAGCAGGAGTTAATTATATGCCAACCTAAGTGACAAAGGAAAAGAAAAGCCTCCCTCTGAATGGCAAGACAAGAAAAGAGAAAAGTCATTATGCTGCCCACTTCTTTGCATTTGAAAAACTCAGTTCTTATTTTGGCATTTCCATTTGTAACTCTACAGAAAAGAGGAGATCACATTGCAGAGAGTTGACAACACAATCTTTGCATCAGTGCCGTCTAACTTTTTACATTAGAGTCAAATCTGTCAAGAATATAGTTTAAAAATACACACACATTCACTCTCTATTTTTTGTTTAAAAAGAAGCTATGGTCATTTTGCATAACAATTACTTTGGCCTGAGGCATGAGACGAGACCATGTGCCCAACATGTCCACTTTGAAGAAAGGAATTAGTGAAGGTTACTGTACTTTAGATCCGAAATATATGTAGCCTGATTGTGTCGAATAAGGAGTTAAGTTACAGTCTAAACCTTGAGAAACTAGGCCTACAGCAGGTCTATTTAATATTTACACTTTACCTAAAAAGTGACTTGCCTACCTCTGATGGTGAGTGAACATGACTTGTGATGTTGTACACATTTGTAATGTACCCATAATCTGGTACATAAAGGGCGACCACTATAACTGGACTGCAATTTTTGAGCGGCTCTTAAAAGCTTATTCCAGAGACAATGTAGCCATCTTTGGTTGCTCTGCAGAGACTTTTGACTTGCTGAACAACTTGCAAATTGCTCTGTACCTTGGTGGTTGCTAAAAAAAACGTATTCTCTTGACCTGGACATCTACTACCCCACCCTGCTTTGCACACTGGCTCAAGGAGATGTTCTCAGTGATACAAATGGAAAGACTACATTAGCACAAACCGAACACAAAGAATAGATTTGAGAGAATTTAGTGACCTTTTTTAGCACAGTGTCATATCACCTAGCATCCACAGGGACCTTGATCTACCTGCTTACACTACACATATTCATGTTACTTTACTTCGCTTCTCAGACATTACAATTTTGACAACATCTTTTGGAATAGGGTTGCAAATTTTGAACATTTTCCTTAACCAATAGTTGAGCATGTTAATTGATATTTCATTAATAAGATACAAAACAGGTTTTTCTCAGTTTAAGTTACATTTGAACAATTCTAGCAGTGCATTAGTTATGCGAACCACTACTTAATGATGCAGCTGCCCTTGTCTGTCTGTCTGTCTGTCTGTCTATTCAACAATGGCTCCACAAAAAAGCACTGTCAAATGGGGCGCATTGCTGCCATTTCTAGACTAACAAGGCAGAGCAAATCAAATCGGGAGAATAGCTGTGAGCTCCAAAGAAAACTTGATGCATATGGTGCACAAAACATACATTGCTGGCTTATAAATGTGTAACTGGTCAAATTCTTGACTGCGATTAATCATCAAGTGATAAATCATTAACTTCCCACATTTGAAAGATTATTTATGCAATCTTGTAAACTGTCTGGCAGACTTCTGTTTTGTTGTTTGTGTTCCATTTGCTATTGTAGATTCCTTGTATTGTTCTGTATGTCCTTTTAATATATTTGGTCACTGTAAAATTTAAAACTGTAAATAAAGTTTTAAAAAAGGTGACTTCCTGTTCAACAAGGTGTATGGGCCTAAATTAGTTGTAACATTGTTTCTTGCATTAACATCTTCACATATGTGTGTATTCATTTCCCTCTCATCTCCTATCGCTAAACCTTCCTTCAGACACCCTATTTGACCCTGTAATGGAGATTCAGCTATTGTTTCTGGACATGCCAGATTGCAAATCAGTAGTCCGTCAGGAGAACTTCCCTCGCCTTGGAGCAAATGAGTCAACTTCAGCATGAGTGCCAGGCTGTAGTGGCTGCCGTGAGTCTACTGTGCCATGCCACAACACCACAATGCCAATATAGTCCAAGCACACTGGGGCCCCTGAACCAAAATGAGCCAACACTGTAAAAAGTAACGGTGCTGATACTATTTAAAAATATTACATCGGAAAACTTACTGTAAATCACCTTTTTAATCTGATCAAACACGGCAAATTAACCTAAATGACAGCGTTAGCACACGACAAGGTGTCAAACAAAATGATGAAAATAACGGACAAGCAGGAGAAATCCGTTAGTTCCTAACAGGATACTCGAATTGGATTGTAATATTGAAGTGCATTGGTACTTACCATAGACGTGTTTAAGTCGTCAGGAAGTTGTAAAAAGTGGCTTATGCTCAGTTTAACCCATGATTTGGATCGTTAAAGTTAAGTGTTAGCCAGTTTAGCTGTTCTATTTTAGCTAAACTGGCTAGTAATGTAGCATAGCAGATGTAGGCAATGTTGCTATGGTTACCAGAATTAAGACAGCTTTTATGTTGTTACTTTTTCTGGGTTAATCATGGAGTAATTACCCAGTCTATAAAATAATTAGCTATCGGTTTTTAATGTTGTCATGCAGTTTAAGTTAATGCAATGGGTGTCAAGCTGGTTGAGGGGTCCTTCATGGGGTCCTTCATTGGGTCCCAAGTACTGTACAATTTTTAGGTACCTCTATCAGTATTTCTATGTGCTACTTTTATACTTATACTCCACTACATGCCTCACATCTCTGAGTTGTTGATTGGACTTTTGCCCTCTAAGCCTCTTTCTTTGTTTAATTTTTTTTAACTGTTCCCAGATATCCCAGACAGAGCGAATTATCCAATATTTCACTATGAGTCAAATATTAGGGAAAAGGTCCTTTTTCATTATTATCTACAAACCCCTTGTGACCCTTTTGGAGTATCCAACCACTAGGTTGGGAACCATTTAAGTAATACACAGAACTTCACGTTTGATACTTTAAGTACATTGTTATTAGGCTGTAATAGCTTACTTCTGTATTTAGCTTTACTTAAATACATTATAACTCTTGGTATTTTACTTAAGTAAAAGCTCTGAGAATACTGGATAAATCCAAGGGGTCACAAGGTGATTCAAGTGATGCGAGGGAAAAAATACTTAAGTTACACAAACTTTAGGTTTATTTGTTCTGTCATTTCTCCAATTTTGCTTCAATCTAAGGGGGAAAAAATCACTCTTTGGTTGCACTGCTCATAACTCACTTCCACACCACCATATGCTGTGATGTGTGAGGTCACAAATAGACATGACTTCATTTTAAGGAGTCACAAGCCAAAAAGATTGGGAACCACTGGTGTTCAGTATCATATTGAAACCATATCTTGGGTATGAACCTTTTAACTCTAATTTCTTCTCCAAAATTTCCCACCGCTCTCTTATTTGATGCCTTTTAAA
>JAJHUR010096160.1:2078-32841 GCA_027495735.1 Lutjanus campechanus | reverse complement strand
ACTTTCCATATAGAGTAACTTTCCATAGTCTCCATATAAACTGTTGAAATTAATCGCGCATTAAATGTCATGTGGATATTATAGTAACAAATATCTCATGTGGTTGAAAATATATCCATGGTTTTCTGACACCGGTCGCGACGTAGCGATATGGTATCCTAGCAACGACGCACGCAAAATAACGCAGTGCGCAGACAACAGTACAGTAATGAGAGCAGTGAAGGAATGTTATAACCTTTGGGCTTAACAAATGTAATAAAATAATTTTGAGCCGACTCTAGTAGATGTTACTACTGTGCAAATTAAGTTTAATTAAGCTAACGTTGACTGAAATGGTGAGTCTTTAAAATGTATGCTCGAGCTCCAAGAGTGACCTTCATAACAACAAGCGGTACTTCATCCACCGTCGGTCCCGGAACCTACGACGTTACCCTGTCCAGTTATAAAATATCAGGTAGGAATAAGCTATCTTGCTACTATCTAGATGTGGGTGGAAAACCTTAGGCTGCTTGTGAAGTGCTCTACTTGAGTATTTTCATTTTCTTATACTTTCTACTTATACTCCACTACATCTCCGAGGGAAAATATTGCATTTATCTGACAGCTTTAGTTAACAAATTAAGATTTTTACACACATAAGAGTGAAGAGTTTATAAAATATGTTGTTTTGTATATATTAAACTACTCAACAGATTATACAAGCACAGTAGCTAATAAATCAGTTATTCTGTTATTCAGAATATTAATTGGCAAATGTTTTGATAAACATTTAAGTCACTTTTCATGTAAAAACTTTTCATGCTTCCATTTTCTCAAATGTGAAGATTTGCTGCTTTTAAGTTTCCTTCTTCTATGAGGAACCTTCCATATTTTGCTGATTTTTTTGGGCCCATGTAGACAAAAAGGGTGTGTTGCCACCGTAATAAAAATCTTACAGCCTAACTAGGTATAGATGGGTGAAGGTTACGTAATCTGCAGATGAAGGACAAAATAATACATTTGGCAGTGTCAATCACTACATTAGCCATAAGACATATAGACTAAGTTTTAAGTTTTCCCATCTTCCTGCCATTTTATCTATTCAATATAGAATGTTAAAACACAATTGAAACTTGTTTATTCTACTTTTGTATTTTGTTTTCCATATTGCAGATGGTCATGCTCCATTCCTGTCCTTGACCAGCAGACAGGCATTAGTCAATGAGTCCAGTGAGGGGATACCAGGACCTGGACAGTATGACTCCTCACCTGTCAAGGTACTGTAGGTCAGAGACAGCCATTAACTTAGAGTTAAGTCAAGACCTGAGTGTGCCTGAGAGCCATATGCTGGGCTAGGTAAGTTGGATTTCTGGACCAGTGGACCACACAATGTTTGATGTATGTATTTTGTTTCTTGTCCTGATGTTTAGGGTTATTATGTTGCAAACGGAGCTGCTATGACGCAGGACAGATTTCAGACTTGTTCTGACAATAAAAGTATCAACCAATCAATCAATATACTGTAACAAAGATACCAACAAGGGAGAGGCAGAGTCAGTATCACAATTATACCAAGCTAGCTTATAATATGCCGGATTAGACCAAGGGGGAGAATTTATTGAGGAAAATATATTGTAGAGGAAGTCTCATCCTCTGTGTCTGCTTGTCTCTCTGTTGAACTTGTGTCTCTTCAGCTAAACGTCCACGGTGGTCGCAGCCTCCAGAACCGCTCCAAGCGTTTTGAAGAGCTTGTGTCAGAGGTGCCGGGCCCAGGGGCTTACAATGTGCTGCCTGCTTCAGGAAACACACTCAGGGCCGTGATGGCTGATGCAGGACAGGCTGACAAGCTTGGCAGGAAAAGGGTAGGCATATGGGTGAAGTTATGAGGACAAAGTACATGTGCAGTCAAGCTACAGCAAAGTATTTATTATTGATTTTCTCCTTCCAGCCTGTTATGTAGCGTAAAAGCCACATGTCCTCAGTATATATGACAAATATATGTGGAAAACTACTCTCTTACTTTGAAAAAAATCATCTTGTACCAATACAGAAGATGTGCAGACTTGACTTTTATACTGTTGTTGTGCATAGTATCTCTACTCTTAACAATCAAATACCTTTGTCCCATGTATTGTTAGCATCATAATGACCCAAATATCCGTCTGTCTTGGTTAGAGGTCACTCTTTTCCCTCTGGTCCCCATCTAACCAGTTTAGTGTCTTGGGTTAGGTTAAATACACATAAACACACAGTTAATAACTTTTATTTTCACAAATGCTGTAAAAATACAAAAAACATGTAAAACTTTCCTAAACACTGTGAACTGTGATGTGCTGGTTTTGTGCCACTTGTCAAAGAAAAGAAATGAATAGCAGCACCTCCTCCAAAAGTGGAGACTGCCAATACTTACAGACAGTACCTTGCCAGTACCTTAGCTCTTAACACCAATTTATTAATTTTTTCCAATTTGTGGGAATTAAAAGTTGCTATTTTAAAACATTTGAGGGAAACAGTTTTTCCACACTTTTGTTAAAACAGTCACTTTTCTATTGTTCTTATAAAAAGAACACCATCTGGTGTATTTGCTGTAATATTTAAAAGCTTATCACATCCAGTAAGGCATACTTTGAACATGGAAGATGAAACAATTGAAAGATCTGACAACTTTTGTCCTTAGTAAGTCAGGTATTCCATCACATTGTGCAATGTAAAGCCTCTCATATGCACAACAGTCATTCATAATAAGCCACAGAGACTCCATAAAAAGTTCATTATCAAAATGAAGATAAGGAGAATCAAAACTGTAAAAACCCTGACAGGGTCAGTTACCTGTAACTTGATTTTAAAGCTATATTATGTAACATTTTCTCATTAAAATGTCCAAAAACGCTAGACCTATGTTATAGATTTTGTTTAGTTGTGTATCCCGAGAAATCCATAATGTACTCAATCTAACGATGCGTTTCCTACCATCTACTAGTTGTAAAGCACAGTATACCTCAGATATGTAAGAGAGTGAGAAAGGAAGTTGGCGAACGTGACTAAACGTAACATGAATAAGGCTTTAGTCAGTGTTACACACTTAACTAACAGTTAAGTTAACTAAAAGTTAAGTGTGTAACATTTAGGAGGATCTATTGGCAGAAATTTTCATGATTGTTGTATAATCACCTGAAAATAAGAATAAGAATTGTGTTATTATTACCTTAGAATGAGCTGTTTTTATCTACATAGACCGAGGGTCCTCTTCCATGGAGTCCGTCCTGTTTAACTGCCATGTTTCTACAGTAGCCCAGAACAGGATACAAAAAGATGCAACCAAGTGGCCACTGCAGTTTGTCCCACACACTTAGCAGGCGAGTTGGTTGCAATCTGCTATTTTACCACTAATGGCATTAATTCCTACACACTGCCCCCCCCCCCCCCCCCACCCCCCCCCACTTATCGTACGTTTAACTGTGACAATTATCATTCTTTTGAATATGGTAATGTGAAATGGGAAGATAAGCTCAAGGGACATGGATTGTTTTCTGACAGGTATTTTTATGCTACTGTAACAGTGTAATAAATGTCCTGTTAGGTTGAATATGCCATTTTTTTTGTGTAATATCTTCAGTCGCTGTAACAGTGGCAGAGTCTGACCTCATTCTGTCCAGAGACAGTTCTTACACAGACTGAAGCCTGAGGACAACAGTGTGTCCATTTTACCTCTGTTCTTTGTAAAACCCCTGAAACTTTGTTCACCCTTTTGTGTTTGCTGTCCAGAAACAATGATGAATGGCAATGATAAACCGCTGACAGCTTTATCATTGCTGTTCATCAAATTGAACAAATAGAAGAGCCTTGTCGCTTTGTAAATCCACACATGGCACAGCGAACCCTCCCTCCTGTTTGCTTTGAAAGATAATGTCTCATGTGGTTTCAGAATTTAAGACAAAGCACTCATGAAGCACGCAAACAGTTTTATCATTTAGCTAACTAAATACCTTGCATGATATATGAACGTTGGCTTCCAGATTCATCCGCAGTGATACTATATTTGTGAAGCATGATAAGTTCAGCCTTGCAGTGAACTGAGATGGTATTAAGTTGCTCTCTACATTCACCTGCTGTGTTAAATTTATGCTCAGAGTATACACACACACACAGCTAAGCTTTAAGTTAACACTGAGCTCAGGGCTTTTATCAGATCTAGACTGATACCAATGATTAGCTCACTTCATACAATGTACGGAGTGTTTGAAACGTTCACCTCCAGACCTGACCAATCATGAAAGAGAGAGATTATGCACACTCTCCTTTTTCTATTCTAGCTGTAATTATCTGAAGAGCACACAAATACACCTTTCTTTCAGAGAGTCAGTAGGAAGCTTTCATGCATTTTGACAGAGATGGCCTTCATTGCCTGTTCCCTCAGCAGATAATGGGCCTCATGCACAAACATTTTTGAGTTCTTATTTTTACTTTGTCTTACTTTTTCATGGGGCGGCTTTGTATGAGTGTACCACTTCAGATTCAGCAAATGCTCCTAATTTCAGAGTTTGAAATCTGAAAATCTTCTGCGGCTCACCCAAATCTTTAATCACAATTCTGATCAACACAGAAATTAACTGTACAAATAACAAGATATAAGATATACTCTAGTGTTAATGTGACAGGTCACCAAATATGGTGTTAACCTGTTAAACTAGGTCAGATAAAATATAAATAACAAGTAGTTTAAATTCCATGGCTATGTTTTACTAGTTCTGATTACTTTTTAAAAGTTATTCATAAATATTTTATGGTGGTTTCAAACTTATAAAATTGACACAATCAATGCCCCAATAATACCATTTAATACCTCCTGCCCCATATGTGTTCATTCATGACAATGGCATCAAAGAGGAAAAAGAAGAATTTTGGAGATTCATAAAAGGAAGTCTATAAATTTTACAGTGTCAATAGTGGAAATAAGGGACCCACTAAAGCCAAGGAATGGTGCAAATAATGAGTGCTATTAATGCTGTGTCACCTGAAGATTGTTCTGTCACTGAAATAAAGAAGAAAACGTTCGATTCAAATGGGAAAAGCAAAAAATAATTTGTCTCTTGTCATTGACTACAGTTCATATATTTTTCAAAGTTAGGTCTCGTGGTGGTCCACTGGAAGGGGTGTGACTCAGCCTTTCTATTACGGTGACTGTTAAAGCCAAGGAATAGGAAAAATAACAAGTTCTGTTAATGCCTTGTCATCTGAGAGACATTTTGTCAGAAATGAAGAAATGGTTCGATATGACCTCAAACTCAACATGTCTTAAAACTAATGTCATATAAAATCCATTAGTGAAATACTGAGGCTACAACAGGTTATAACAGCCGAGTAACTGCACATGACTCCTATGACAGGTCTGGACCACTTGTAAATTGTGTTTGTAGAGAAAATTTGGTGAATATGGCAAGTTCTCCCAAATCACTCGTACAAACCAAACCACAAGAAATCTGTTCATATGACTAGTTCTTGCATGAGGCCTGTTGTTCCTATTCCTACACTTCAACTTCTGTCTTTACATCTTTCTTCCTCCTTTTTCTCTTTTGTTTCTTATCTTCTGCCTCCCCTCGCTCTTTCTCTTACTCTGTCACTCTCTCAGTCTCACACGGCCCCAGGCAGTGCTCAGCTACTTTGTAAGCCAGGGCATCCTTTCCATCTCAAACCCTGACTTCCCTCCCCACTCTCCCTGTCTTTCTGTCCGCGCAGTCGCTGCAGGCTAAAAGTCTCCGGCTGGTTCGTCAGTCAGATATCCCATCCATTCCTTCCCCGGGCCAGGCCTATGGCTACGAGGAGGATGCCCTGGGTGTACTCAGCAAGCAGCAGCCCCCTCCCAGGGACGCAACCCTGGGGCCAGCCTACTACAATCCATTGCTGGTGAGGACACATATACACACACACACACACACGCACGCAGGCACATGTTGAAGTTTGACTGTACATCCATCAGTGGATGTGAAGTGTTCATTTGTGCACGCATGTGTGCTTTCATTAGTCTGTACGAGTGTGTGTCTGAGTGTACTTACTCTGCCCGCGAGGCGAGGTCCATTAGTGTTAGGCAGATCTAATGCACCACTGAACCCCCACTCCACCCCATTCAGTTGGCCCAAAACCCATTTCCATATCTAATGAATGCAGTTCCACTTTAAAAAAGCCACAGCGCACCAATGCTCATCCATTTTACATGCCAACAAAGAGAGCCATTAGTAATTATTCTTCAAGCTATATTACAATATTCACTTAAAATAATGCACACGCCTGCTGGTCTGGCTCTCAATTAAGTCATTTTTCATCTGTTAATGACCAGAGGAAGTCAACAGCGTCCTTGAGTGTTGGCCGAGGTTGTGTCAACACACCGGTGCAGGCACAGAGGCACGCTGTGATTTAGGGCTATCAGCAGTGCATCCATCCACGGCTCTTTTTTTCCGTCTCAACTTCTGTTGCTCTCCCTTTGAAAGTTCAACCTCCGCTTCTGTGTGTCTTCCTCCCTCTGTCTCTCCATCTGACGCGCTCATTTCTTTAAACTCTAACCCCCACCCCCACCCCCCCACCCCCGCGGCATGCTCCGACTGAGTTCAAAAGTGTTGAGAGGCAGAATTAAGTGGTTGTCTGAGGACGCAACTTCAAAGTGGCCGGGGCAGCCTTTGAATGATAAGACATTAGAAAGAGCATGTTATTGAGAAAAACAAAAACATCTTAATCGGTATTATCAACTGACCCTAAACTTATGGTTCACGTCTGTATTGGCAGAACAATTACTTTACTGCATTGATTGATACTAACAACTAAGTACACAAAATTATGTGCTGGAAAGGTAAGTAGCACAATGAGATATGTTGTTAGTTCAGATTGTGCAATATTAGATTTGGCAGATTTTCATAACACAGCTGGCCAGATGGTGATATGGAGCCCAGATTGTGTTAGTATAAAAGAGGCAGAGCACCTGAATCAGTTTAGAAAGGGAAAATTTGGAAGGTGAAGATTGCAGCATTTTCTAAATGGACAATCACTGAATGAGTTGCATTCATGAAAGTGGGGACATACAAGCAGAGCCACACCAGAATATATCATAGATTCACCTGTTGCTCACAGAAGATGATATGTAAGTCATTTAGATAATTGCAATATAAATATCTTGGAAGTATAGGTAGATGTCAGATTTAAGAAAAAACAGCATATTGTGCCCTGGTCAGATGTTTGGCCACCAAAAGCCGCAAGTTTTCCTCATTTGTATAGAAGTGTCTGAACTCTACTGGAGGGATGAACACAGTTTTTCCCAAATATATTCTCTCATTTATGGGAATGTAATGATACCAAAAACTCAAGGTACAATAACACCACAATAAAAAGCCTGTAATACAATTATTCATCATGATATTAAAAAGCAAAGACAATGACGACTTGAAAAAATGTCCTTTATTAGATGAATGAATCTGATATGTACAGCATTTTTGTTTGCATAAAATTTGCTTTTCCCTTAAACTTAAAGTGCTTTTGCTTTCTTACTTTAATGAAATAAAATAAAAATAACCTTTAATTTGCCAGCCATCTGTCAGTCACAAAGTTGTATTTACTAATACACTTTGTTGTGGACTCTTTTTGAATAATGTTTTCATTGTTTATTTCTAAATACCTTGCCCCAGAAATCAAGTATTGGTCAGACTCTACACAGAAGGAGCATTTGGCATGAAGACTAGAATGGAAATGGGGACAATGAGGAAAACTGTCTTGTCAGTAGAGCCTGAAACCCATACTGTGTTGTCTATATGTTAGCAGAAACATTCAGCCTGCAGCACACTGCCCACAAATGACCCTACTGTCAAAAACTTTTATTTCTGCTCGACTTTATTCTCATTTAAATAATAAATAGCCTGCCATTCCATTTTATCAAAGCTTCATGAATATGTTTATACCCACTAGCTGTGTTTTTGTTTTGCTTTTAAAAGCTCTCCTTGACATAAATAGGCAATTTGTGCCTCTGAACTCAAAGCCAGCTGTGATATCATCGCAGGGCTTGTATGTGTCTGCATGCAATGCGGAACAGTTATGTTTTTCTTTTTAACTTTTAGCATCTGAACATCCTTGTTTCCTATCTCCTCTCCTCAAAACTAGATTGGTAGATCACAGGGGACAGAATCTCAGATCTCGTCCTTCAGTCACTGTTGAAGTTGAGATAAGGAGACAGGCACCACATGGAGTTAGAAACTTTTTGAGACTCCCTGCCAGTCCTAACATAACCTACCCCACCGAATAGACCCAGACAGCTTGGTCAAGAAAAAGTTATAAATGAAAGGGAAGCAGCAGATATCTGAATGTGAATTCAAGTAAACTGGGATCAAACTAGTAAATTGAAACCCCTTAAGAAAATTTACAATGAAAATATGCAATAACATTACATTTTGTTGCTTATAAACCAACAGCAAATAGTTCTGAGGCTTTTCTATTGGCATTGCCTTCGCCAAGCTGCCTGGTAGGGTCAGAGATGGTCCATCTTCAGAGTGGGGCCAAACCACACCTGACCTGCATCCAAACAGGTTGTGGTGGGGTCTTGCAGACTGTGGCCAACCCATGATGACCACCCTTCTCCCCCTCCATCAAGTGCATGCTGCAACAGTGAACTGGTGTGTGTGCAGGAGAGCAGAGATAAAGAAATTTTTAAAAGTCTCTGTGTGTTCAGCTCTCTGTACTTTTGTAGCTTCTAACTGAATCTCTGTGGTTTGAAGTTACGTTTTTCTCTAGTTTTCATCCCTGTATGTATTTTCAGGTATCTGCTTTATTTTAACTTTTCATGATTGCTTTCAGCTTTCTAGGAAACTTGTTAAATTACTCCTGGTGAGATCCCAACGTTTCTGGAATGGGGGAATTTGTGTGTTTGTGTGTTCAGCCGTCTGTTTGTTTGCATTTGTGTAGTCTGTTTGTGTAGCTTTCAGTACTTTTGTAGCTTCTAACTGAATTTCTGTTGTTTGAAGTTTAGTTTCTCTCCTGTGGCCTTGTTCATACTTTCAAGTATCTGCTTTATTGTACTGTTTTATGTTTGCTTTTAAGTTACTGCTGGTGAGAACCCAACATTTCTGGATTTTGCTGCTTCATAACAACAGCTTTAATAACAAAATAAAGGTTAAGAGACGCACCTTCATGTCGGTAGCCCTGTTGTAATCGAGATAAAAATTATGCCTAATCAAACCGAGTCAAGCCAAGCCAGCAAATTTGCATGGAAAAGGGGCTTTTTTAGCCACACTAATGGCATGGCTCTGAAAAGAGTTGTGTTGGTTGGTCCACTCATGATCCCCACGGGCTGATGCCTAAAGACTTTGGTGATCCCCTGACTTCTCCTCTAGTGGCACAAGTTTCACATTTGTGGTTTGGAGAAGTTATCTAAACTATTGCCATTATATTTAACTCAGACATTCATGCCCCCCTCAGAATGGATTGTAGTAATTTTGGTGGTTTGTGAAAACTTAATCTAGTGCAAACATCAGGTCAAAATTTTTATTTGTCCAAAAATTTGTGTACCAATGCCTGCAAAACTAATGGAAGCTGTACTTTCTGTTGAGCGTTAATTAGCAAATGGTAGCATGCTAGCAGTAGTACACTTAACTATCGGTGACCTAAATATAGTAAAAATTATACCTGCAAAACATCATCTTGTCATGTTAGCATGCTGACTTAAGCATTAAGTCTTGTAGAGTCACTATATGGCTAAAGACTCTTAATCTTGTTGATTAATCACTGACGTGTTTCTAAGAAGGATTTAAAACCCAGTTATTTTTTAAAATTGCAAGCACCCTTGCAATATATTCTTGAGTAAATCTCACAAAAAGTATCTTTAAAATGTGTTTGGCGACAGCTGGTCAGCTCATTTCCAGACGTAGCCTCTCTCGGTTGTTAAGCTGCAGAGTGAACTGGTCCTATCTGAAAGGCCGGAGGCAGAGGAAGCAAGCTGTAAAACTCAGAGAGATAAGAAAGGACCGAGGGTCTCCCCTAGATCTCTGACATACTCTGGCATTTGGCTGAACTTCACATTTCATTCAGGCCCAACTTCATGAGCCCTGACTGCAAGAGAAACCCGATAAGTGTGAATGAATCAATTCTATTTTCTCCTTCTTTGTTCATCCATTTATCCTTGTGTTATCTCGTTGTCTCCCTCCCTCCTATCATCTGCTTTTTCTTACTCTTTCTCTTTGGTCAATCCTCTTTTTCATCCACTCCTCACTCCCCTCTCTCTCTGTCTGTTTGTTCTTTCCCTCCTTCTTTCCTTCTGTAGTCAAGGATGAATTCTGCACAGAGGTATAAAGGAGTCCACTTTGGCAACATGACAGGGAGGCGAGGTGAGGTGACAGTGGAGGAGGGACCGGGTCCAGGATATTATAACCCTGAAATGTGAGTACCATATGTTTCAAGTTTCAAGTTCTGTATTATAATATGCACAACAATTACAGTGAACCAGTCATTGGAAATGAAATTCTTAATTCTTAGGCTCCCTCCAACAGGGCTCAAACAATATGATAAAAACAAAATCACGCAAATAAAAATGAGAAATTAGAACATAAAATAGTGCAAAAGTTAAATAATAGGAATATAATATAATATATATAAAATAAAAAAATATACCATAAAAGAAATCTGTGAAACACAGTTGCAATCCACAACCTCTCGGTAAGATGCAACTAATTCCTATACACTGGTTCATTAAATGCTGATGTTGCAGTATTATTTTATTATCAAACAAACCAAAAACTGAATTAATATAGATAGATAACCATGGTTGTAAAAAAAAAAAAAAACCTTCATGACTCTACATTTTGAAGATTGATTAAACAGACAAAGGGTTTGTTGGATTAGATACTCCAGGGCGTCTACTTTCACAAGTTCACTGCTCTTGAGCTCTTACAGAGATGTGTGCTGAGCAGAGAAGCTGTTCCACCAAAATAAAATATTGCTTTGATCTTAGAGTACAGCCACGGCATTATGTTTGACATTTCTCACATAGCATTTCTATTGATGGCCACAGAGGATGGGCCTTACTAAGCACTTCTACATCGGTGGGCACACATCCAGCTCAGCTTTTCATAAAGGAATCGACTGAGTTATAGAGGGAAAGGTGTGTGAGCAGTCAGACTGTATACACATAAGGTGGAGGCAGACATTTACATGCCACACAAATATGTCTTTGATACACATGTGATAGTTGGAATCATTAAAATTGATTAAAAATGTCTTCACTCCTGTTATAGGTGCTGACAGAGCAGTTGTTTCAGTCTTTTTTTCTTTTCTACCTTTCACTCCTCCTCTGGTTTATTTCTTGTATCTCTTGTCCTGTACTCCCATCTGTTTTTACTTTGTTTATCTATTCCTGTTTACTTTTCCATTTCAAATCTCTCTCTCATTCAATATATTCTGTCCCCATTCTTACTACTTTGTTCTTTTCTATTTTGTTTTTAAACACCTCTCTCTCTCTTTATTCTTATCTCTTATGTGTACGTCTGTGTGTACTATTCTCAAAGACATTGTTGTTGTCTGTGTGTCTCAGAAACCTTGAAACGCACTATGAAAATGTGAATCTTAAGGAGCACAAAAGCAGAGCTGAGCTTATCATCCCTCGTTACCATGAACTGGTGCCCAAGCAAGAGGAAAAGAAGGTGAGTATGCGTTTGTGTTGGTGGGTGTTTGTGTGCATGTGGTGTCATACATGTTAAGCTTAGATGAATGAGAAGTGTAAGAGATAAAACCTGTAGCAGACTAGGATCAACGTCTAGTTCTGCTACAGTGGGAGACACAGTCCTTTTTGTAAAATGGGCCTATACTTGCTCAGCAGTGGCCACAGTGACAGCACTTGCCAATTAAACCTGCATTATTGGATGTTTTTAGGGACTTAAGGACAGTGCAACAAGCTGCAAGGGCAACATTGACATACAGGTATTATCACCTTATTAAAGGTGATATAGTGAAAGTTTTGGCAAACTGTTTCTTATTTAAACAGCAGCAACATGATTCATTCAGAGTCATTCTGGCCACCTGATGAATGTGAGTCCAATATTCACCCTCCTAGTTTCCATCAACTCCTGGGTCCTCTTTAAAAAAGACAAAACAAACATTTTATCAATTTTGATCTTTAGTATGACCCATGCAGAAAACTGCATATCAGTAGTTATTTATAAGAAACATTACTTAGTCTTAGTTCGTTATTTCACTTTTAGTCCACCAAATAATGTGTTGCCTTGGCTTTAGTCTTCAGCTGTGATCTCCTGCTCCAAAAAGTTTGCCTTTCTCCTTTGGTCCATGGATATTTCTGACTGAACCCTAATTTTTGTGAGCATTATATGAGGGGAAATCTCTGAATTTAAGTAAGTTGCTGTCAATTTTCATTTTAAGTTAATTTAATGTACTTGCCCAAAGTAAATTTTTACTTGCCCCAATATAAATTGTTTTATTTATTAGTGGTTATCAAATAACAAAAAAAACATTAAAGTTAATTGTCATGTTTAATCCAGAGCTGAAACATCTATAAATGTCAGAAAATAGTGAAAAGTGTCTGTTCCAGTTTCCAAAGTCCATGGTGATGTCTTGTTTTGTCTGTCCAAAACCTGAAGATAATCAGTTGAATAAGATATTAAATGGAGAAAAGCAGGTATCAGACGTTACTTTAAAAATTAATCAATTATCAAAACAGTTGAATAATTTTTCTAATTCTTTCTTACCACTTGCCTGGTCAGGCAAGGGTGTTGCTAGATTTACTGGCCCAATGTGGCATTTTACATGCCTCGAGCAAGTTCATGTATAAGTTTACTACTAAGTTTATGACTATGTTTACGTTCATAGATAAATCTAAGAGCTTTTTAAAAAAAAATAAAATAATAATATCTGTCTCTTTAGCTGCTACATTCATTAGTCAGTTGCAAATGCTTTTGATTGTCTGGTGCTGAGAGGGTAGTGAACAGTAAGTTTCTCAGAGCTGTTTTGTTGAAACTGCAGTCTGCTGCAGCTAGAAATGAAAAAACCATGAGGGCAAAATATTTAGCAAAAATGAATTGTTAATTATGAATTCAACTTTTCTTTCAGCTGTTAAAAGTCTTGCTTTAATACATGTCATTAAACATGGCAGCCATCAGTGTAATTTCATGTCCATGTAATTAATTTGGATAGCCCACCTGAAAATATTTTTTTCATTTTTGTTTTTAATTTCTCATTTCAAGAGTCAAATTGACAGGCAGCCAGAACAAGAGGACTACTGCTAGCTATTACAGTATTTAACCATCTGATCAGCCTTGCAACTGAAAAACTGAGTAAAAATAATTCACACAATGTGAGCTCTGCTGTTGAGAGAGGCGGGCAAGTTAGAGACGAGAGATAGAAGATTGATTCAATTTTATGTGATCGATCAAATTCTTAATGACTGATTCATCGATCACCCCTGACAGAAATATATGAATATATTTTATTTTGTTAATCCAGGGGTCTTGCACTGTGAGAAAAAGAGATGTAACTCACCTATAGTAGGTCTACACCATCCCCTTTCATTGACTGTTACACTGGACTACAGGAGATATATTCTCAACCTGTATTGCAAACTGCCAGTTTTGTTAAAGGAAAAAAAAAAAAAAATTCAGATCCCTTCATGATGTTTTTTTAAGATTTCTTTTTCAATAACAATCGATTTACCCTACATTGAGAGCTATTCTAACCACATTATGAATCAGTAATACTGTAGCTTGTCTGCATGCCCCCGCAGTTGGTGAAACCTCTAACCCCCAGGTATCAACCGTTTCTGCTAATTTTAGCATATTATATAAAGTTGCTGTGATTACACTGCAAAACTCGTAATTAAATTTTGATGCTTTGACATGTTTCAGGAGTATTTTAATGCTTGAGGAGACATCCTTTTTCTTTGTCAGTTAAACCGCTTGTCCTCTTTCTTTGCTGCACTTTGACTCAGATAAATTCTAAACACAATAGGATTTGAAAAGTGCAGATTTTGAATGAGTCATAATAAAGTGCCGTCATTTACAGTGAGAACAGAGTCAAGGTAAGTACTTTGGATTTATTCTGGATTTATTCAAGTACGGTCGATTAAGGATGAAATGATTCAACCCCTCCTCCCTCTCTCATTGTAATTCATCAGGTCATCTGTTCACCCATAGAGGGCAGTACAACATAAGCTTTAATCACAGCCTGGCAACAACACACACACACACACACACACACACACACACACACACACACACACACACAAACACACACTGATACACTGGAGCCGGTTGAGTGGAGGGGAGTTACTCACCTGCATATGAACTTGAGTGTGCTGGCAGAGTAATGCTTTGTGATGCCTTATTTCTCCGGTCGGCAGGTTAGAGTGGGTGAGGCAGAGTCTGAAAAATGTGGGACTGGATTTGTGAGGAGAGAGGTGAACGTATCCCTTTTGTCAAGGACTCGTACCTACGCCTTTCCCTCCTCTCGTCCTCTCTTTCCTTGAACATTTTGCTCTGCTGCCTCCTTTTTAGGTTTTAGTTGATTTAATGTTGCATAGTTCATTATACTTGACATTTTATTGCATTAGTTCTACCTTTTTATTTATTAATATATGGCTGCTAAAATGACACACTATAATTTATCCTGTGACTTTGAATCAACAACTTTGGCTTCTCTGTATGCTTGCATGTGTGCACCACGCTGTATATCAGACCCCCTACCATGATGGCTGCACCTCCATCCATCATCATTAGTACCTGACACCTTAACTCGCATGTACACCCACACACACATACACTGACCAGATGGGTCATTACCCACAGTGGGGACACTCAGGACAAACACCTTTACTTCCTAGAGATCAGCAGAATGTCTGCCTCTAATAGCTCGGGGCTGCTAGTGTCCCATAGAGTTTAAGTCTGTGTGTAGGATTTTCCCATTAAATAGACATCTTGACATGGCAAGGGCAACAACTGAGCAAACCACTTTAACAAACCATTATCATGTGTATTGCCACAATCAAAAACTGAACAGATGGAGATGTACCAATGCAATGCCTAATCTTACTCCGTAAATATGAAGTTCACTGTCAGTTCATCTTTAAAAATGCTGTGAATTTCATGTTAAAATTATCATGGAGGATGCTGTGATGTTTGCAGCACTTGTTATTTTTAGATATGGGGGACACAATGCTCCTCCCACAGGGTAAAAAAGAAAGGAAGAAAAAAAGAGAACTCTGCACAACTGTCAAATGCTGGATCTAGGATTATCTAGCTTAAAACTGAACAAATAAATGAGACATATTGGTTGTATAATGTATTCAGTTAAATGTATTATAATTAATACTGTGTTTGTGTTGACTTAGATGAGGGTAATTTTCTGAGCTTTGAGCTTTTTGAGCTTGATGAAAGGTGTTCAGAAATATTTTGGCAGAATATAGCAGAAACGGAATATAAAATTCATAAGTATGTTTTCATTAGTGTAATCATTTATTATATATTTTTATTTAAATGTAATTATACATTACATTACAATAAATAATTTATTAATGTATTTACAATTTATTAAATAAACTAATCGATACATTAATGTAATAGATTTAAATTTAGGCTACTTCATTAATCGATTAGTTGACCAACTGAAAATCACCACCGTAGGTCCACATGCTTGAAATAGGAGGGGGTCCGGAGCTGCTTGCAATCTGCTGCAAGCTCACCACCAGGTGCCACTAAATCCTACACACTGGTTCTTTAAATGTATTATACTGTAATTATACTGCATTTGTGTGGGCTTCAATAAGGGTCATTACATTTTTGAGCAGGCAAACATGCGTTCAGTACAAATCCAAATCCAAACCCAGCAGTTACACGTGAATTCAGACACAATAAAATAAGTACATATTTTGACCCTGTTTTTTTCCCAGTTCAGTTCAGTATGCTTTATTGGCATGAATATCTTGTGAAGAATATAGCCAAAGCTTTTTTATAGCCAAAAGCAAAACTTTGAGTTTCTCAGTTTTTTCCTCCTATAAATTTCTCATACAAAGGGTACAAAGGGTGATGTATAACTTTAGGCTCTGACATTATTTGTGACATAATTTTGCTAGCTCAAAATCTTATTAACCTTTATTTGACTTTGAGCAGGTCTGGCACAGAGCTCAACGTACTCACTACGATCAAATAAATGGTCTTGCTCTCTTTGTTCCTGAAAAGTATAACATTTAATCTTAAGAGAAGTCAGTGACAGCTTTACTGTAATGTTTGTCCGTATGTGGCATTTCAGATTCTGAGGACAAGAAACTCATCTCTGCCAAGACAACATTATAGTGTCAATGTTCATGAATAAAGATTGAGCTGTCCGCAGGCATGGGGAAGACATATTGTGCAGAAATTCACCACTGCTCCCCCTCAAGATTTAGTGTAACTGCTAATGATCTCCACAGAAATCCTTGCTGTTTTACTGCAGACCTAGTTAAACCACCTCTAGCCCAGCAACCTTGTGGGGTTACCGCAAATACTAAAATGTACTGGCTCTGCACTGTGAACGAAATGTGGAAATGTGGAAATGTGGAAATGTGTCTATGTCTCCTTACCTCTCCCTGTCAGCGTCTCAGTGACTGTGAGGTCTCGGGTTGTTGACTGGTTAGTTACAGTAATTACTGCACTGAAATGGTGCAGCAGTCTCGAGTTTGCACATGACATGATTGTTTCCTGTGACCATGAAAGGAGCAAACATGCACACGTTTCTCTTTTCCACTTTCTGTCTGGAATGAATAACACAAATGACTTAATTGCAGAGCAGAGAAAGAAAATGTTTTTATTCTTACGCTTTTTCTGTGTTTTCACAAGCTGTGGGTCTCATGTAGCTCATCTTCATAATCAGCTTTACCGCCTTGCCTCGCCTCTGTCTTTTTTTTCCATTCAGAAAGAGAAAGAAATAAGAGAAACTCTTTGTCCTTTTCTGCTCTTTCCTCTCAGTATCTCTTCTTCACCTCTACTAGCTCTCTCCTTATCTTCTAATTCACAAAGCTACATGAAAAGCGATATTACCAATGCATCTAACCACAAACCTTGTACTTACTGTTCATCTCTTGCATTCTGCTTCCCATCAGGGAGTTCCTGGTCCGGGCCAGTACCACATCAGAAGTCAGTTTGAGAAGCCTGTGAGGTCCAGCGGTAACCTGCCGAAGTTCACTTGCCCCTTCCTCTCTCAGTCTGAGGTACAACGCAAACTGAACTAGACATAGTTCACAGTGAAGTCATTCAGTGCTTTGTGTGCAGGCCTGTGGGGGCATTTTCAGGTGAATCAGGTTGTACTGGACAGAGAAAATTCCTTCTCTTGCAACTTTAGCACTGCTTTTGTCCACCAGGGTCTATTTCAGTTTTTGTTTTTTTGTTTATTTATTTATTTTTTTTGCACTCACCGTCCTACTGTATTGATTTAGTGTCTGAATGCATTCAGCAGGAGACTCCAGAGCTACAGCGATCTCTTTCTAGGAAGTATGAGACCTGTTAATTTTTTATCTGTTATTATTTTGGTCATTCCACCCGAGGTTCCACCAGATTGTGTGATGATATTCAGAGTTCTTTGACAGAAAAAAAGATGTGAGTCGAGCATGACAGTTGAACTTATATAACTTAATATAACTATATAATTCTTTTTTTCCCCCTTTTTTTTTTTTTGACGTGTGGGCACTTATTAATGACATCCAACCGATGTTAATGAGCAGGAAGTGTACAGGAAGTGTTTGTCAGATATCAGTCACATCAAATTTTTGCACGTCAAATAGTGATCCGTTGTTGATAGAAATATTGATTACACACAGAGAATATTTTTGTTTTGTTTCATTAATTTGTCATGTTTTAGTATCCTTTATCATGAGACTGTATCATGCCTGAAAGGTTATGGGCCCCCCTTTTGGGATGTATTTGTTCTGCTGGTTGCAGTCATCTATAATTTACCTGTGTGAGTGAATGCTGTCCTAGACTTTGTGTTTTATTATTAACTACACTAAGGATTCAGCACCCAGTCTTCAAGATTTAACAGTGAGTTGAATGTGTTGTGTCTTATTCTTCATTAGCATAAAGTGGCCATGACTATAAAGGGGAGACGTTTAGGTACCCATAAAACTCATTTTGCATTCAGATATCTTTAGTTTAGAGGTCAAGGGACCACTTTATAAATGGCCATGCCAGTTTTTCCCCCACCAAAGTTTTGCCTAGATTTGAAGCATGATTTCCCCCCCTTCCTGTGAAGCTATCATGCCATGGTTTGTACCAATAGATGCCATAGTTCTTCTAGTTTCACATGATACAGAGCCTGCTCGAGCCTCTGAAAGAGAGTAATGTCTGTCCGCTTCCCTGCGGAGTTGAAGAAAAAGCAGCAACTTGTAGTGGCTTTATAACCTCATGAAGCTATACGCATAAAACTAATTCAGCGTCTTTAGCTTGTGCATTTGCTGTAATAACACAGATTAGACTTGATTCAGGGATGGAGATCATCATGCACAAATATTGATTTAACCCGCTGAGATAAACACATTCAGATCCATAAATTTAGTGGTATTACTCTGCATAATGCACCACACAGAGAAAACAATCAGACCGTATTGAAAAGACTTTTCAGACATAATCTACGGGAGGCAAATATCTTCAATTTACAATTTCTCAAAGGAGACTGGATTTTAATATGGAATATTTAAGATTAAGTTACAGATCCAAGACACTGAGCCGGGCTTTGCTTGTTTAATTGATGTGCTGGGAGAGGAGGTTTTCTTCAGATGAGGGTGAAGACGAATTTATTAAGAGGCTCAGAGGAGCGCAGATGAAGGATGTGAAAATGTGTAGTTTTACATCTCAGGAATAGCTGAACTCCTCTGTGGCACTGCCCCCCAGATTCACTCCTGTGAAACTCTCTGACTGATGTTTTAATTATCACTCTGACACACAGGCACAATGTGACGGTGTGTGCACTCTCTCTCTCACACACACACAGACGTATACGTGTGTGAATCTGCAGACAGATATAGGCACAGACACAAGACAGGCAAGTTCGCAAGTACAGCTGACATGCAGGCAAATTAACACGGTTTGCCTGAAATTACCTTAATAACATTCAAAACATGAAACATTATGCTAGTTTCCTGGTGAGAACAACTGATGCAAGATTCTGGAGTTCATTTGATATCATTGTGTGTGTGTGTGTGTCTGTATCTTAGTTAGCTCTGACCTAATTTCCCTGGCCACATGCTGAGATGGTGCGTCGACCCTGTGATGTCGTCACTGACACCCACAGAGGAACTCAGTCTGTGAGTGTGTTTGTGTGGGTGTGGGTGTGTGTGTGTGCGCACGTGTCACAAGTCATCTCTGCAGAACTGAGAGCGACAGTTTTCTTAGATCTTCCTCTCCACGTGAGTCCGGTTCCATCTGACACTGTTACCCTGCGGAGGGATGGAGAGGAAACGAGGGAGCGAGGGAAGGAGGGAGGGAGGGGAAGATAAGAGGAACAGCTGGAATCTTCCAGTCCTTGCCTCTTCTCCTCCCTTTGACTTCCCAATTTCCTAATATCAAAGCATCAATCCAGCACTTTGTGAAAACAGGCATTTTTCTCGATTCACCTTGCCCCCGCTTCCCCACTCATCCCCCATTTCCCTTTTTGTTCCCTCATTTCCATTTCTCCATTAGCCCCCATTCTCATACTTCTTTTATTCTTGATACAAGACTCTTCTGTTTCCCTCATTTATCATTCTGTTTCCCTTCCCTTTATTCATGTTTCCATTTCTTTCTTCTTCCCCCTCATTTGCGGATATTTTTATCTCTACTCCATACTTTCCATTCACATTTAGTTTTATCGTTGAGTCTCTTATGTCCCTGGAGAGCGTCTTTTCTCCTGGTACTTCACTGCCTCTTAAATGTAAAAAACAAAACTTTAATTTGTAAATGACAACAAACACATGAAACCAATTCAAAATTACGGATATCATGATTCTTGAAATCTATGATTTGTTTTAACTTTCGATTCTAAGGTCATGATTTGATACAAATTTTGATTTAAACATTTCAGCACTGACAGCTATGCTCTTGTTGACGAGTTTTGACTTGTAAAGATCTATAGATCATTAGTTTTATGCCCTGACAACTGTCATTTACATTTTAAAATTCTTCTTATAAATTCTCAGCACATGGCAGCAGTCACAGAAAAGTGCCTTAGGCTATAAGGTGTAATTAAGTTACTTTAGCCAGCTGTAGTGTAGCTACATAAGCATATAGTGGTAGTTACTGAAAGGCCATGTACTGTATTTGTTTGCTGTCACAGAACAAAAAAGTTCTGGTTCATACAACATTCTCCTGTATTCTTCACAGCAGAGACGTGTGAAACGCTACAACAGATAAATATTGCCAGCCGAAACACTGAGATAGCTGCTAGTAGCAACAATGAACAGTGAGGGTCAGTCAAAGAATGGATACATTTCTGACTCAGGCGGTGAAAAGTGCCACTGCAGGCTGCCGGTAGCCTACACTGTGTTAGCCAATTAATTGAGACTTGTCCCAGTATTACATGATCTGTTTCTCTCATGAGCTAACAAGCATCAGGTTGGCCTTTTACAGGCAAAACATGAAACTAAAGGCTTGAGTGCAATGTTGGACAAATTGTTTACTGTAGTTGTTTTTTGTTTTTTTTTAAATGTTTCTTTCCTCTTTGTTCACCAATTAAGTACATACACACAATATGGCAATATGACAATATGGACATACTCAAAATACAAAAACATGAAGAGATAAAGAAGAAAAGAATCCCCAAATAATGAAAAGAAATAAAGAAGATGCGTTTGGTTTAGTGTCAGTGATTCTACACACAGACGCATTCCCGTGTACACATCATAATACATACATAATACATAATAACTTATGGCTTACTTATTATTTCAAATTTTACAAAAAAATGTATCAACTGAAATACATGTTCACACTGAATGTTAAATGCATTTATGCTTCTCATTATTCACACCAGTTTGACAGCTGAATTCTTTTGTTAGCCTAGTTTATTTAGCACAGAGTACTGACTGTACGAAAGTTAGCTGTAGGTTGGTGCAGTGTTTCTGTGGGACTGCTTAGTCTCTGACTGATCACAAAATTTATCAAGATCTTCTTTTCTTTTAGTTATTTTCATGCTGTTTCCCTCATGAGGACAGAGAAAGAATTTTGAGTCAGACAATTTTATTTTATTTTTTCTCAAGTTGAAACTTTTTCAACCCGTGAGGATGCATTTTTCCCTCTTTTTTGTACAGCCCAGGGTGGATTTGTGTCTTTGCATTGACTTACTTGACTGTAAAATTCTCCTCACGCTTAGTTTCAACTCAGCTTAACAGTGGAACTGAGTTTTGTTTGATTCCAGAGGGGCACGAGGGCCCTTACACTACTTCTATTGTTCCCTGTGGCCTCATTAATCCATATTAACAGACGCTGAAGATGTTCAGTCACTGAGATGCCCACAGAGGTTTCTTGCATGGATAACATGTCTGCTTTGGGCATGATTTTTTTAGGTATGAAGTATTCCTTTTCTATCATGTGTTTGAAAATGAAACAATAGTAATATAACAAAACAAACAAAAAAAATCTTTAAAATATAAGAGGAATCAATGGGAAGTGCCAACCAAGCTTTTTCACTCAGTTTGAGAAAGTAAAAAATGCGCCCATGAATAAGACTTTACCGAAGCCAGTAGGGCAGTGTTGGATTGACAGATGGCCACAAAGACCAGCTCTACAACTGACTTTGAATGAACACAGTTTATTTTGGCCTTGACACAGCATGTTGTATGTCTCCCGCCCCTCTTCTTTGTTCTCCTCAAATACTCATTCCATTTCTAACTCAAACACTTCTCTCAGTCCATTTTCCTCTCCTCTCTCCATTTCCCCCTCCAGCTACACCTCTTCACTTGTTCTTCTTTTCCTCTCATTTCGACTAAAAGCTCAATAATTCAACTGTGCATTACTAACACAATTTTCATTACCCTGCAACTAATTTTCCATAGGCTGGATCCTGCTTAAATGGAAAGTGCAGATCAATGATTGGCAAGTTTCCAACAAATGGCTTGTATTTATGATGATTGTTATAGTTTGAATGTCATCTGGAGAACTGACTCGGGGTTTGTGTGTGTGTGTGTGTGTGTGTGTGGGCATGCCGTTGTTAAATTGGACATGTTAGTATTTGAAGGAATCAAGCTCTTTTTATTCCTCTGTTGTGTTCGATAACAACCAGCTGAATGGTTCAGTCGTGAGAGGCTGAAGCGAAATCTAGAGTTACATTGAAATGCAGTTCACCCTCAGTTATTTTGACTGAAAAGGCAACTTATCTGCTGCGGTCCCCTGATTGCCCGTGTTGTTATAATAGGCTATCAGATAAACACATTTATACCCTGGAAGTGAAGTTGCCAAGCAGTAGCAGCGCTGAATCAGCTCTGATATCAGCAAAACAGTCAAAGAACATTATGTACCTGATTGTGTGCATCATTATTTTTGAGTTGGAGATGCTGTTTACGCCCTCTCATTTTCTCTCTCCTCATCTCACCACTTTGTTCTGTTTGTATGTATTTTACTCTCTTTTATTCTTTCTCTCATGCAGTTCATGCTTCTCTCAGTTGAGTGTGGTGTGTTTTGCTTTTCAAGTTTTCTGCAGGAAATTGAAATTGTAAGGTGGCAGACCAGTGGTATGGATGGCAGAGTCAGTCTGCCTGTTTGTGGGACAGTCAGTCCATCACTTTGGTTCAGACTGAAATCAAAGAATTGTCAAAGGGCCTGTTCTTGAATTCAGGGTTTTTGAAACACAGTGCATGTAGCCAAAATCAACAGTTCCATACATTTCACCTTTTGCACATGGAATAAACTGATTAAATTTTGCATCTTAAGATCCTCTTCTACAAATGCCTTTAAATTTGTTCAGATTCATGTTTCCAAGACAGTGACTGACTTTGGTGATCCTGTGACTTTTCCTTTTTATGTTATTTGATTGTTCAGCAATTGAGCCAAAATGGCCTAATATTACTGTTTGACATTTGGTATGTCCAAAGGCATTTATTATTTAGACTCTGGGAACTAGCGAAACCAGTAAAAGTCGCTAATACTGTATCTCTGAACTATCTCTTTAACCAAATCGCACACACGGCTATTCTATGTAATCCACTTTGGATAACTGATGTAATTTTTTAAATTTTTCATTCACTGAGCCTCCCTTGAAACTGTTTGGAGTCACCCTGGTGAGGCCCACCCTCCACTTTGAAAACCTCTGGTCTAGTGCCACCATTATTTGTTGAATGCAGCTGAAGAGCAGACAGGAAAGGGGGTAGAGAGAGAGAGGGGATGACACGCAGCAAAGGGCCACAGGTGGGAGTCAAACCGGCAGCCGCTGCAGAGGACTAGCAGCCTCCATACATGGGGCGGACGCTCTTCCAACTGAGCTACAGGGCTGCCCTGGTGACCAATTAACTTTTCATAGTGGCATCATCTGGTCAAAATTTTAATTTGTCTAATACTTTGATTCATGACTAGCCTGGGAACTAGACAAATCTTCTGAGCTCATGTTTTCATTTGTTCTGCCAGATACATCTCGCCCTCTTTTCATTTAGACAGATTTCCACCACCACTTTGGATTTGGTCGGGTTAATCAGATATGAAAAGTTACATGACACACGTTTTGCTGCTATGATTGCTTGAAGGTCTGTCCAATTGCACCCAGTCAGCAGGTCTGCCCAGTACAAAGCCTCAGATTCCCAAGACTCAGATCAAACTGTCAAAACAGACAGTGCTGGTTAAAATTCCCTATCTCTCAGCTAAAGCATCTTTAGAAATATATTTAAGTGTATCATCAAGTTGTAATCGGAGAAACCAGGTGGCTGCCATTTTGTGCCATGTTTTCAAACAGAGGCTCCCAAAACTCAGATTATGTTACTACATTGCCTATTTCTCACCTAAAATATTTTCAGAAGCATGTTTTAGTGCACCATAGCTGCAATACAAGAAAAGTTGGAAGGGTGAAAGGCTGGACACAAAATGGTGGCTTCACCGCCACTTTGTGTCCTGCTTGGAAACAGGTCATGCACCACTATGTCACTAATTTGTTTGTTTGCAGGTAATGTTTCGTTGCTCTGATTGGTTGTAGGTCTATCCAATTGCCTCAAGAGGCATTTTTGCCTGATTGTGTTGATAATACCTCTTGGAAATAAAAAATGAACTAAGAGATTACAGATAAATTCACATTTGCAAATTAGTCTGCCAATGCAAGGCTATTTTTTGACCCAATAACTAAAAAACTAATGAAATTACCATCAGCCTCAGATGAGTTTAATGCTATAATCAATGCTAAATGCTCAATGCTCAATGCTAAACTAACAAATTGAACATGGTACATATTACACCACATAATAATGCTAATTATTACAGTAATGTGCATGTATTGATATGCATTAATAATAATAATAATAATAATAATATGCATGGCAGGATGCATAGGAACATATTAATGCACATTATTTTTTACCACCACTCTAGAAATTCTTCCTATTAACAAACATTTTTCAATGGGAGATTATTACTCATTCTCTTTGCAAAATACAACCTTTATTAGTAGCAAAGGCTTTCACAAACCAATAGACAAGTTTTATATTTGTCTGTTGGTTTGTATGCTCACACAGTGTTACCATGGTAATCTTTTTTTATCGCTGCCAATCAGCCCACGTGACTTGAATGAAGCAGTGGCATAACTGAGGTTTGAAAAGTTTAGAATGATCAAACTTGACTAGATCTGACACTGTCAAGCTGATCCCGAGAGGTCCTAAAATGAATGCTTTTGATTCAGGTAAAACAAAACAAAAGACATTTTCACCTTTGCTCAGATCAAATCAAAATCAAATCAGATCTGTGGCTCCACTTTTCATTTGTTCACCAATTTTGCTTTCTGCTGTGTAATGAGCAGTAATCTCCCACAGGGCTGGTAGTGCGGTTACAGGCCTTCAGTCTTGTCTATATGATGTGGGTTGTGGGCAGTTGGTGTGTATTAGGTCAGTTTCTGTTTCTACTTGGTATCTCTGACTGTGAAGAGATACACTGCTCTGAACAGTGCTGATCTCAGTTTTCATCAATAGACACATCAAAAGTGGTATTAATCGTTAAATTGTCCGCAGGGGACTTGACTTCAGGTGCCTCTTTCCAATTTTCTCTCCTGCCTTCATGCTCTCTTTTACTCATATTCAAACCTTTATCTTTTGCATTCCTTTTTTATCTCCCTTTATCAGAGGTTTAGCGATGTGAAAGATGTGTCGCCCCCTGTTGGTGTATATAATGACCCGCGCTGTGCCCTTGAGCTGCTAAAGAAGACCACAGGAGTGAAGAACAGCCCGTTTGGCATCACTGCAGTGCGCTTCACAGCTAAACACAAAAACTGCTCCACACCGGGTTAGTATATGTGTGGTTGTGTGTTTACCAGTGCACTCTGTGTTCAGTTTGGATGCTGTTCAACCAAACATTCCTCTTTAATATATTAGTTATTAGTAGTAGTAGTAGTAGTAGTAGTAGTAGTAGTAGTAGTAGTAGTTAGTTATCTAAAAAGATCTAGCAGTGTTCTGTTTGTTCAAAAGACAGAAGATGTCTCATGTGTAAATAGATTTCTTACATGTACATGTAACATGGATCTAACTGTTGGAGTTAATAGCTGAGGCTTGTCTCTTAAGAGGTAGGTCCATTATTATCTTTTTGTTGTTGTTGAGGTTTTTATGTCATTCTGCGGCTTCTATATTCAAATCTTAACAATCAAAATTTGGTCAAAGTATGTATGTTTTAGCATTAAAATATTTTCCCAAGCCCTTTCAAAAGCATTTCCCCACCTGACCTGACATAGGTTTCTGCATGATGATGTTACATGTAACAAAAGCCCTCAAGGTTGAGGGAGGGGAAGGCATCAGCAATGTAACTATGTCAGCGCCTTTTGATAATGGCTGAGCGGGAGTTCTTATTTGTTATTTATTTATTTATTAAAAACCTGGAAAAGGATGCAGATAAAGCCACCCTTTGTTATCCATAATCTGTCAGATATCATTGGTGCTTGAGTGTCGCCTTATAATGTTCAAGGACATCATATAGCTATTATTTATGAGTATAAGTCTATACCCGGTTCACTTTTGTTTCAAACAACCCACATTCTTTAAAACTTCAGAATTTAACTTGGCATGGCCATTATATTCAATCTAACAAGTAATAATTAAGAATAAGTACTACTTTGCAGCTTGTATTAACATTTTGAAATGAACTGAAAGGGAATTATTGTGCAGCGTGTGTGTGTGTGTTCATATTGTCCCAAGAGTGAACCATTATGTTGTACAGGTATGAGTCATTTCCAGCACCTGGTTTTGCATCTAGCCTTTGAAAGTACAGTGTAAGAAATTATATATTAATCAAAAATAATTAGATATAATAATTTTATATGTAGCCTATTCTCTATTGCTGATTACATTGAATAGCAGCCATTTACATCAAAAAACCCTTGAGACTTTACCACCACTCACCACACTTTAGACGTGTTTTTGTGAACACTTCTCAAAGCATCTCCAAATATGACTTGAATCTGAGGACATTCCATGATTTGTTTGTACAGATTAAATGTTAGCGTGGTGCTGTGTGTGAAGTGAAGTGCAGGTCTGAAGGAGTTTTTGATGTGCAGGTTGTGGAACAGATTTGACAGGTGAGATGCTGTATTTCTAAAATGTCTTTGTTGTACTACATGGCTGATTTTAAAGGCCTTCCTTCATTTTTTTCATTTTATTGTTACCTCAATAGACATTGGACAGAAGGTGTTCTTGTATTTAGGGCTGTGACAGGATGGATTTTTTCTCACTGCAGGGACAAAGCAACATGTTTATGCAGGATGGCAGTTTACCACGACTGCTTTAATATTATGTTTTATTGGACTTCATTGAAGCATACTATCATACGAGTAGCATAGCGCCTTTAAGGAATTGTGCAGTGCATAAAGTGTGTTCAGCGTGCAAGTGAGGGAGAGCGTACGGCAGACTGCTGTTGCTGCTCATAGTGGAGCAGAAACTTAGCAGCAAGTTGTCAGTGTGGCAGTAAATGTACAGTACAGGTTACAGTGTGTCAATTAACAAACACTGCAGCTTCTCAAGACCAGGAAAAGTCTGTTATTTTCTAACTGCTGGAAAAGTGGCAGGGTTAGCCCCAAAGTGAGCTGAGCAGGATAAGCAAACATTAAGGTAATGCAAGAGTTGTACTTTTATAACGTTGGCCCCAGTGCAATCATATCCCTTTCAGAAGCTTTGTAATCCAGCCTTGAACTGCCGGGTCTTTTGTGAAGACTTGGTAAAATAAAATGCAACATTTAATATAAATTTTTACATCCTGAAAATAGTTGTTGTTGTTGTTGTTGCTGTTAGCATTTTGTTAGCCACCTACTTGTAATCCCCAAATGCCTTGGGTTGAGTGTGTCGACCAATCAGAGCATGTACTTAGATGTGATTGACCCCTCAAAATAAAATTTGAGGTGAAGACAGTAATGAGCTCAATTCCGCAGTAGGCATCACATGACCACAATATGACCATGGTATGTCATTGCTTCATTGGTCTTGTTACTTTTTTTTTTAACATGTTTTTTTCTTAATCAATTTCTGACTTTTGCAAAATAGTCAAACTGGGCTTCTCATATTTGTTTTTGCCAGCAGAACACAAGTACAGTACTTCTCATTTGCGTCGCCTTGCCTGTTGTTGCCTTTCTCTGTTCACTTGTTTTAGATTATAGGATTATTACGTATACTGTATATGAATATATGTATGTGTCGTCAAACTGATGAAAATGTTTTCTTCACTTGCTTGGGTTGTTAAATTTCTTGTGGGAGTGGGTTTTCTCAGCCATGGTATTTTTAGAAAAGGAGAATCATTCCTCTCTGTGTCTGAGCATTTTCTTCTCAAGCTGTTAAAACAGGCGTTCACACATGCAGGCATGGCACAGCACTGTTTAGGACTAGCAGTAACGCGAGTGTCTCCATAGGACATTTAGTGTAGCGCAGGTGTAGTGTAAGTGTCATTTTCATTGTTAGCCAACACTACATGAATGCTACACACACACTGCTTAAGACTAAAGACACTAAGCCAAAGTTACACCTACGCTACATGTGTCTAATGTCTGCATCCTCGTTGTAAGTCAGTATAAATTGCTTTGCATCTTTATGGAGGTTTGGACAGAGCTAATATCTTTTAAGCACTTAACGATGCTGTCTTAGACTATTTTATCTTAGGACAGTGTAAAGGCTATTTAGAAACATACTCTACACCAGGGGTCATCAAGTGCAGTTGTCCAGGGAGCTGGACTTTCAGATTATAACAATAATTATTTAGGCCAACTAGCCTTTTAGTGTTTAATATTTTCACTTTCTTACAATATTAATGTTATTTTTATTAGCTTTTTGTCCGTGTGAGCAGACACCTAAAAACATGGGAAATACATAATTATAACTAGATACTTAGGTTGTATCCATTTTTTTCTGGCAGAAAATTGCTGGGAGGGCACTTGGGAGTGCTGTGATGAAGATTATGTACGGTGAGGGGAAAAAAAAGCTACGTGTGTCTGACATTGTGATTGACATTAGCCACTAAGCTAACTTAATAAGGCGACGAGCCCCCATCATATAATATGTCAATGGTTGCCCAAAAAAAAGGCGATGGTGATGACACCAGCGCCTTTCTGAAAAGTTACAGGATTTTCAACTAGAAGCACTTAGACCACACAAAAAAGGCAAAGTGCTCAGAAAACAAACAAACAAACAAACAAACAAACAAAAAAACGCTAGGTGCAGCAGCTAGGTGCAAAAAAGAAATGCCATGTGGACAAAGCCCTTTAACTAGTAAATGCTCTCAGACTGTGACTATGTTTCCTGGTTTAATGTGAGTTAACAGCAGTAGGAAACATTCAGTTTTCATTATCAGTAACTTATCCACAGTATTTTTTCTGGGAATTTTGTCAGTTCATAATACTGTAAATATATGAATACTGCAATATTTTCATGGGTGGCCTTTTTATGGGCTTGATGGGAAGCTTTGCTGGGCCCGATATAGCCCACAGGCTGTCAGTTGGTGATCATTGCTCTTGAGAAATGTGCACAATCATCCCACCTTTCTGTACACTCTGCAGGTCCAGGGTCCTATAATATGTTTGAGCATGGATTAGCCCGAGACAGTTTTAAGAAGGCGTTTTTAGAGAGAACCAGGAAGGGAGGCTTTGGCTCCACTGTTCAACGTGACTGCATCTTCCACAACAAGGAATCAATAGAGGCCCCGAGTCCAGGACAGTATGAGGTAGGTAAGGACAATCCATCAATATAGTCATTCATTTATCGTTCTTTATTTTTTCTGTCTGTTTTTAGAGCATTAGGATAGCTATTGCTTTAGAGATACAAGACCTGATAATAATTGTTGTTACTTGAGAGAAAACTTTCAAATCCTCTTTGTCGTGTGTGTACATATGTGTGTACATATGTGTGTCTGTTTGTGTTCAGGCAGAAAAGAAGACAGAGGAGCGCTACAAAAAGCAGCACACAGCAGTTTTCAAATCAGCCACAGAGCGTCTGGCATCACCACTACTGGCTAAAGTAAGTCTCTTTCCCACAACTCCCTCTGGCTCTTTGGCTTCCAGTTTTCCCTGCAGTTTGCTTTGTCTCACTTCTTATCCTCACAACACGTTACTGTTGTAAAGCTGCTGAAACCTACTTAACAGAAGAGTCTAGGATGGAATAAAACAGCATTACATGCCAAGTTTTTACTTTCATAAATGGGCCATCGCAGCGGTAGCATCTGACCCACTATGCCAAGGGTCCTGTTTTCCAGCAGTTAATTTTCTTTGACTGCTTCTTTTCTTCTTTTCCTCTTCCGCCTAATGCTCATTTATGCTGAAGAAAACAGGTCACATTTTGTGATAATTAGTTTCTTGTTCCTCTCTCATGTTCCTTTCCCTTATGCTGCGATCTTTCTCATTCCTCTCTCTCACCCATTTTCCAGACTTCCTCTCGAACCGATGTTAACATAAACCTAATATAATGTATTTGCATACCTGCATAAAATCACTAATTTAAGGTTGCCCTTTAATCTTCATCTAAGGATGCCTTAGAAAAAAGCATCCTTAGCTGAAAGTTACATAAAATCACCGTAAGGATTTCTCTAGGATGTTGTAAGGAAAACCCTTTGATCTCTAAGTATTTGCCCTTAGCTACGTAAGTATTCCCTTATGTCTTGCCAGAAGGTAACTAAGTAACCTAAGAAACACTTTTCTTCAGAAAACTGTACAGGACCCATAACAGTCCCTGAAAAGTGAAATAATCTGTGGAACATGAGACAATGGCTGGAATTTGTGGTGACTGAAGAGGAGGAGGAAATACCAAGATGCATTTTTTGGGACAGGGAAAACCTACTTGACACTATGAAGGATGTGCAACTTGTTAGAGAGTATAGATTTGATATTAGCACATAGGCTGCCCCCTGAATGTCGAAAGTTTTAATCATGAGTTGGGCATCCCTCAATAGACTGAGTTTTTTTCCCTGCTTCAGTCAGTGTGCATTGTTGGGCCGCACAAGGCCTCATCTCCACTTTTTCTTAAACTTTGGGCCTACATGCGATCTTCAAAGCCTGTAACCACATGTTGGCGCCTAAAAGAACAAAGGCTTCTTTGTTCTCATCAATCAGCTGGTCAAACCCCCAAGCAGAGCCCCAGCTGACCACCAGGGGGGCTGTCTCAGTCCAC
>JAJHUR010096156.1:0-11604 GCA_027495735.1 Lutjanus campechanus | reverse complement strand
AGTAAAATGGAAAAACTCAAGTACCTTAAAACTGTACTCTTGCACACTTTTTGAGTGAATGTTCTTTCCACCACTGGTAAATACCAACTAAGAAAGTTACTACTTTTAAATATTACTACAGAAGTTTACCTGGCCATTGCCCCGGCACCTGTGAACGTGTCTCTGTGGGACACAGAGGAAGCCCTGGAAGACAGCAGGTGGGAAAAAACACAGTGACATGTTTAAGACCGTGCCATGCAAAGTGTACCAGGGGGTTACTTTTAGCTTCTCTATATTCTTCAACAAAACATTACATAGTTTGCTAGGTAGCGAAAAAGTGAACAAACCATAACATTGTTTGTTAGCTAGCTAAAAACTTACAAAACATTACATTGTTTTCAAGCTAGCTAAAATGTTGTTGTTTTTTTGTAAAAAGTTACATTGTTTGCTTGCTAGCTAAAAAGTTAGTTAGCCTGGTTAGCTGACTCATGATGACTGCAGAGAAGGTTTCTCCTGATTTGATAAAAAAACTTGTTGGCCCGAATTAGTGGAGCAGTATGGCGAAGAATACTGAAAATCTGATGTTAGTTTAAAATTTGGTTTCACAGAATTAAAGTTAAACCAGGTTTAGAGCAAAAACTAAACTGAGACTTAAAAAGTCTGAGGTTAAAATCTCTCTTCATTTTAAGATAACGTAAAAGTTTGGACCCACATAATTTAAATTTAAACCGCAATTTACTCAGGTTCAAAAACAAGTCCTTGTTGGGCAACTCTGTCATAGAAAACAATGTAAAAGTAGTCAGAATCAGGGGTAGACAGACCACTGAAAACCTGTACTCAAGAATAAGTACTATTGCACTGCTGAAATATCACTCAGCTATAATTAAAACTACTACTTAAGTAGTACTTAAGTACAAAGTATTCTTCTCAAAAACTACTCATGCACCTGTTTGCCATCAGATAGCCTTATTGGCTACAAAAATGCAGTTGAGAGGTTTGGGTATTCATTCAAATCATACGCCTACTCAGTTATGATTCTAAAAGAAACTAAATAAATTACAAAGTGTAATGCACTCATAAAAGTAACCCCCACCCCTCTACAAACAAAACAAAAAAAAAAAAGTGACTTTTTGAACTCTAATCATAATAATTCTGTGGTAATATCAGACCTGCTGTCTCCATTTTCAATGACAGCCAGCTCTTCATCGGGCGTGTTGGTGGACAACCGCTGTCTGGTTAGAAAAGAGTTTTCAGTGCAGATTTTTGCCATGTTGTCGTGTCTGGCTCTGCTGGCCTGGAACACACAGAGGAAAAACACTGCTGTTAGACTGCAACGTTCCGACACAGACATCAGATTTTACAAGCCGGCAATCACACAGCACAAACCATTCATTTTCCTCATGAGAGCTGTGTTGTTGATGTGTTTACTGAGCGCCACTTTTCACTGCCTGTCTGAGAGTAGCACCTAAGAATACATCCTCATTACGTCCTTAACACTAAACAGGATCAGTGCCCTCTCTCTGTGAACCATCAGCTGGTTTTTAAAATAACTAAGCTATGGCTTACAGTAGACTGGAGTTGCTATATCCAGTCGTATATGCAGCAGGTTAAGTCCATTAGGACGCCACTTAAAGAACAGGGTACAACTGAACGTGGCCGAGGGCAGTTCTAGGTACAGTCTGGAGAAACAGCCAGCTCCACCATATGCTCCTGTAAAGCCTCCAGGAACTGCATTCAAAAAATGTAGATTTTCACATACAGTCCAGATGGTTTTTATGGTTTTGAGAACATTTATACCTAATTATAATTTTAATTTAAAAAAGCAAAGCAAGGTAGGCTTACGATTATTCTCATAGTAGACTGATTGGTAAGTTATTTTCTCGATTAATTGATCAATCGTTGTTTGTTTTAAAATGTCAGAAAATTATGAAAAATGTGAATCAGTGTCTCCCACAGCCCAGGATGACGTCCTCATATGTCTTGTTTTACTCACAACCCAAAGATCTTCAGTTTACTGTCATAAAAGAGAAGAGAAAACAAAAAATATTCACCTTTAAGCTGAAATCAGAGATTTTTGACTTTTTTTTTCTTAAAGAATTACTCAAACCAATTCATGAACTATCAAAAATATTTGGGGATCAATTTAAAAATCGATTAATTAATCGAAGAATACGACTTTTTGTCCACTGGTAAATAATGACTCACTGATCTCTGGGGAACACCAATGGTTGTAACACGTGCACACATGTAGATTAGTGCTAAGACCAGGGAGTTAACCAACCCCCACTAAATTAAATCACACTGGCAATCGCCAAGAAGCTGAGCACTCCAAGGGTGACGAAAGGTAAAGCCAGCGTCTGTACACTGAACATTAGTTACATCATCGTTTATGAGCCACACAGCACTTTTTTTCATCCTGAGAATGCAGATTTATGTGCATCTGTAAATGTGGAGAGGAGAGGATAGTAGAAATCAGATTGTAATGTCATTTTCTTTGTTTCACCTTTTACCTTGCAAACATGGCAACTACAGTTAAGCCCAAACTAGAAGATGATGGTGTCAAAAAAGTGCCACTTTCTACATTAAGTTAAATACATCTTCCATTGTAAAGTTGTTGTTGTTTTTTTAATCATACTAAAGTTCTTGAAGAAGAATCTCCTGATTATATCCTCTGATTCTAGTGGAATTAGTTTCACCAGTGGAATTTAAATATTGAATTGAATATTGAATATTTGTTGGAGAAAGTCTCAACACTCATGTCTTTATGGTCTGATAAAGAAGTGAATTTATTGATGCACAAAACCTGACTCATGTCTGATATTTGCTGTGTTGTAAAAACTTGTTTAGCAAAAGTAAAAAAGCAAAAGTAAAGATATCTTGCTAAAATATTACTTTAGTGAAAGTGAAAGTCATCCCATATGAATGCTACTTGAGTAAAATTTATAAGATATCTGATGTTAAATGTACTTAATTATTATAAGTAATTTTCCGGCAATAAATGTACTCAAGTATCAAAAAGTACAATTTACAATTATTCATATATGTATATGTATGTCTACACTGCATATATGCATATTTACATACATGTGCATGTGTGTTGGAACATAATAATACTTAAGTTTATAACAAACATTCAAAAAAACTGAAAAATGGAATCAGAAATGTAACCGAATGTAGCGTAAAGTACAAGTACCACATGTGTTCTTAAGTACAGTACTTGAGTAAATGTGGATTTTTGAATATAATGATGATACTTGAAAGCACAGTCAGGCTGCCTCTGAAGTATCTGATTCAGTGATATCCTTTGTAATTGTATAATTGTGTGTCCTCTGCTGTAATAAAAATCAGTGTTTAAATGATAAATGTTGTTGTTGCTTGAGATTAGCTGCCCAGCTGCACTCAGGTGTCAAGACTCAGTAAGAGGCTTGAGACTTGTGATGAGGTTACAGCATGTATTTGTTCCCTAATACACTCCTAGTACACTCACTATTTTCATTAGATCCAGTTAAAAATATAAATTCTGTTTTAATAGTTTCTTTATAATATTATAATCTCTGATGAACACATCTTAAATCAGCTGTTAGGTGCACTGTTTAACCAGTAAATACACTCTATATTGGATACATCTGTTATAAACTGATGCTTTATGACACTAGAATATCTCGTATGTGCCTCCATGTATCAGTATGGTCTCTGAAGGCTCAACAAGTGTTGCTCCTGTAGTCTGCAGTGTGTGTTTTGCTGTAAATCCACATTTATAGTCATTTTTAACACTATTCAAGTCTTGTCAGCTTTAGTGGTCATTTATCTGAGCATGTCTGACAACCTGTACCTGTTGCAGTGACAGACTGCAGAACATCTGAGCGTCAAAGTGGAAATAAAAAGACAAAATCAGACAGTGAAGGCTGTAATTCTTCTGTGAAACGAGCCATATGTCCCCTAAATGTCAGTCAGAACAGTGTAGTAAAGTTGTAGTAATAATGATAACCTGTCTGGCTCATCCTCCTCTTCGTAACCTTTTTAGATGCCTGCAGGCAGAACACAGTCAGCTCACCTGTTTGAAGCCTTTTCACACTGAGTTTTGTGAGGCGGCTGTTCTTCCCCTCTGATTGTTTCTGTATAATCCCATCTTCAAAACAGAAAAAAAAAAGTCAAATATTTCTCCAGGGGGGGAATATTTCCGATCGTTTCGTCCGAGCGCGGCGCATCACCATGAATCCCGATCCCGGCTGTCCATGACGGTCAGTACAGCGGCTCTGCTGGCTGAGCAGCGTCAGTGAGGATGAACTGACAAGGTCCCACAACAGAACAGACGAGGGGAGGAGACGTGAGCATCACTGCAGCTGCCATCACTGACCACACTGTTCACAACTCACAACTCTGACAGCAGCGACCAGATTATAGCATGGTCATGTGTGTCAAGTTCTGATGGTATTATTATATTGAATATTGGTGTTTTTTTTCATCAACCAGTGATGAGAGGTGGAAGTAGAAGAATATATGGTGACAAGAGTACACTCATTCCTCACTCAAGTACAGAGACAAAAAAGACTCATGTAAAATAGGAAGTAGGTACTTATTCAACTTCTTTATTCAAGTAAAAGTGACAAAGTACAGGCTCTGAAATGTCCTCAAAGTATAAAAGTAAAAAATAGCAGTCTTTCACGTCGTTTTGTCTTATTATGTCGATTTTCATCTCATGTTTTTTACGTTGTTTTTTTAAAAGTCTCTTTTGTCCTGTTACATCTTTTTTGTCCTGTTACGTTTTTTACATTGTTTTTGTCTTGCTACGTCTTTCTCATCTTACTATGTCTATTTTGTGTTGTTACATATTTACGTTGTTTTTCGTGTTGTAACGTTTTTTTTTTCTTGTTATGTCTTTTTTGGCTTAAGTATTTTTTGTCATGTTACATCTTTTTTGTCTTGTATAGTCTTTTACGTTGTTTGTCCATCTTGTTATGTTTTTTACTTTGTTTTTCGTCTTGTAACATATTTTTCATCGTGTTACGTCTTTTTTGTCTTGTTACTTCTTTTTTGTATTAAGTCTCTTTTGTCATGTTACATCTTTTTTTGTCCTGTTACGTGTTTTACGTTGTTTTTTGTCTTGTTACGTCTTTTTCATTTTGCTATGTCTATTTTGTGTTGTTACATATTTATGTTGTTTTTCGTGTTGTTGCGTCTTATTTTTCTTGTCATGTCTTTTTTGGCTTAAGTATTTTTTGTCATGTTACATCTTTTTTGTGTTGTATAGTCTTTTACGTTGTTTGTCCATCTTGTTAGGTTTTTTTACTTTGTTTTTCGTCTTGTAACATATTTTTCATCGTGTTACGTCTTTTTTGTCTTGTTACTTCTTTTTTGTATTAAGTCTCTTTTGTCATGTTACATCTTTTTTTGTCCTGTTACGTGTTTTACGTTGTTTTTGTCTTGTTACGTCTTTTTCATTTTGCTATGTCTATTTTGTGTTGTTACATATTTATGTTGTTTTTCGTGTTGTTGCGTCTTTTTTTAGTTATGTCTTTTTTGTCTTAAGTCTTTTTTGTCCTGTTACATCTTTTACATTGTTTTTCGTCTTGTGTATTTTTCGTCTTGTTACGTCTTTTTGATCTTGTTACATCTTTTTTGGCTTGTCTTTTTTGTCATGTTACATCTTTTTCGTCTTGTATAGTGTTTTACGTTGTTTTTCATCTGGTTACATCTATTTTGTCCTGCTATGTCTTTTACATTCTTTTTTGTCTTGTATTATCTTTTACATTGTTTTTCATCTTGTTACGTCTTTTTTGTCTTATGTCTCTTTTGTCTTTTTACATATTTTACATTGCTTTGTGTCTTGTTACATCTTTTTCGTCTTGTTACGTCTTTTACACTGTTTTTCGTCTTGTTTCTTCATTTTTTTGTCTTAAACACCTTTGTCTCAATAATTCCCCCAAATCCATTAAAACTAAAAACAAAAACAAAAAAACAAGCCTGTAATGAAAATTTAAGGAGTACAAAGTACAGATATTTGTGTTAAAATGTTGAGAGTAAAAGTGAAAAAGCTGTCAGAAAAAAATACTCAATTAAAGTACAGATACCTGAAAAATCTACCTAAGTACGGTAACAAAGTATTTGTACTTAGTTACTTCCCACCATTGTACCTGTGTAAAAAAAAAAGAGTTGGGAAAAGTACTGAAAAATACTGATTCAACTTCTTTACTCAAGTAAAAGTGAAAAAGTACAGACTCTGAAACGTACTCAGAATATAAAATTTCCCTGCATAACTGAACCTCAACTATTCTCTGATTCTCCCACTCTTGTCTGTTTTGTCTTGTTATGGCACTTATGTTTTTTGTTTTTTTTGTTTTTTACATTGTTCTTGTCTGGCCACATCTTTTATATAATTGTCATCTTTTTACATTTTTTATGTCATTCTTGTCTTGTTGGGTCTTTCTTGGCATTTCTGTCATTATGTATTTAATGTAGTTTTCATCTTGTTATGTCTTTTATGTTGTTTTCATCTTGTTATGTCTTTTACATCACTTTTGTTTTGTTATATCTTTTATGTAATTTTTGTCTTTTTATGTCTTTTACGTGGTTTTCATCTTACATCCTTTACGTTGGTTTCGTCTTGTTATGTCTTTCACGTAATTTCCATCTTTATGTATTTTATGTCATTTTCAGTCCCTTCAGATTCATATAGGACTTCCATTTTTTCCTGTATTTTTCACATTTCAAAAGTCAGTCGTCCCACTGAACACATATCTTGAACTATTTCTATCCTCTAAGAGACTGTAGGAGACGCTTTACTCATTCTTTTTCTGGTTATTACTTTTCTACTACCTGTACCTGTACTATCTGATATTTGTTACAAGTATCTGAAGTTAAAATCAAGCTCTGGGCTGATTATAGATCTGATCTCTGTTAACACATCCATCCAAATGGAAAAGAAATATGAAGACTCTCCCAAAAAATTAGAAAATGACCAGCAGACATACAGTATTACCTCACATTCTCCAACACTGGAGTTACATTCACAAATCTGAGCTTGATTTAGTAGACATTGTCCTACATATTTTTAACCAGTTGTCTTCAGTTAACTTTATGTTTGCCTCTTTCTCTCACCTTGATTTAACAAACATAGCAGAAAATCCCCTTTCTGTAAGTATTAGATTAATGAGAAAAAAAACAGGTAACATGCTGTACGATGACTTGTATTATTTGAGCAGACTGACAGTGTTTCTCCTGTCACCACATCAGCTCAGCAACACGGCGTGGCCCCTCCTCTCTCCCTCCACATCACCCGAAGGCATAAGGTTAAAAGAGAAATCCCTTGGCAGTATACGGAGCTGCGCCGCTAATCCCAGCTTAGACTTGAGTACCTATTTCAGCCACCTAATGCTCACTCATGGATGTGGTCATTTAAAGATGTGTCACTTTTGAAGAACATTTTACTTCTACTACTGACATTTTTACCCTAAACTCATGAACAACCAGCCTGATCTAAGTTACCTGTGGTCACCATTTTGACATATGGTCTCTGACTGGTTATTCTGTGTGATCACTTCTAGATATTTCTAACAACCTTCTGAAGAAATTATCCCTTTAATTCAGGAATAAATAATGCTATTAATGCTAATCGTTTTTGTTTTTCTGTGTGTCTGTGGTCACCTCAACCTGAAGGGAATTAGCACTGTAATAGACTTTAGGATTGTCCTCACTCAGAGTGGGTTTAGGGCGATCCATTAATAGAAACAGTGTACTAGATACACAGAAAAGGTGCTTATATACAAAGAGTCTATGGACACTAATAGCCTCTCCAAATATTGTGTCTGATTTAACTATAATCCTGCTTTCACTTTAAGAGCAGCATGTCTTTTGTCGCATCTAATGTTCTTTTAAGTACACAGTGTTGGATTGTTGTTCAAACCAATTTAATGTATTAAATATGTGTTCATTTTAACCACTTACATTTCTAATAAAATTGAAATAATGTCTTATCTCAGTGAGATGCTGCTGTGGTAAAATAAATTCAAGAAGTGGTCGACCAATCACTCTCCCCTCCAAACCTCATTAGGTTTAGGAGCGTCTCCAGGTGCATAGAGATCTATTGAAAGCCTCTTTACATCTCTGCCAGAAGGCACGGGGTAATTACTGCACCCTAAACCCTGGCTTTCCCAGAGTGCACCGTGACACAGTGCAACAATATTCTCCCGCACGCTGCCCTCCGTGTGCATTTCCAAGTCAATCAGACCGCGCAGCCCCTTCATTTATAACCGTGAGCCGTTCAACAATGAGCAGGCTTGAGGAGTAACGGACTGCACGTAACGGGATGATGTAATCTGGATACAGAAAAAAAAGGTAACTGTATTCCGTTACAGTTACAGATTAAAAAAAAGCAAATAACAGAATCAGATTACAGATACAAGAACAATATACAGTACTACCATGTGCTGTACACACAATTCATTATCATGGTCTCAAGTGAAAAAATGCTTCACTGGGCAGAAATTCCACCATTTTTTGTCAGCTGGACAAACTAATAAACTTAAAGAACATGAAACACTTAGAGCTGCTATGATATAGGAAATCTTTGAAGAAAAAAGTGACAATTCTTTGATTTCAGCTTCTGGAATGTGAATATTTTCTGGTTTCTTTACTCCTCTCTGACAGTAAACTGAATATCTTTTCGTTCTGACATTTGAGGACATCGTCTTGGATTTTGGGGAAGCACTGATCAACATTTCTCACCCTTTCTCTGATGTTTTATTGATCAAACAACAAATCGATTAATCAAGAAAATAATTGTAATATTGTGACCCGGAAAATATAATGTGCTCCGCATGTTTGGACCTATTTTTTCAACTGACAACATTGTGATAGGATTAATTAATCGATTAATCGATTAATTAATTTTTTGAATTTTTTGAATTAAAAAAAATCTCAGATTTCAGTTTCTGAAATGTGAATATTTTCTGGTTTCTTTTCTCCTCTCTGAGAGTAAACTGAACACATTTGAGTTGCGAACAAAACAAGACATTTGCGGACGTCATCTTCGACTTTGATCAACATTTTTCACCATTTTCTAGCATTTCATGGACCAAACAATCAATCATTAATAGAGAAAACAATCAACTGATTAGTCAATAATGAAAAAAATATTAGTTGCGGCCCTAAAAACACAACATCATGCTAATCAATTCTATCACATTTTATATTGAGGTAATCCAATCCAAAATGGAAAGTAATAAAGTTAGATTACTTTGATATTGTGATACGTGGATTACATTACGGACTACATTTTTAACAGGTAATTGGTAACTGTATTGGAATACACTGTTAAAGTAACCCTCCAAACCCTGACAATGAGCTGAATTGTCTCACAGCTGAGTCAGAGCACCAACAAACACAGGGAGGCTTCTGCAGTGTGTAAAACCTGTGGTAGATTTAACACTAAACCATAAGGTCCAAAAGATGAATTTCTATTTTTCATTAAAAATGTGCAAATAATGGATGTATGGACAGATCATACGTGCCTGTAATGTAAAATCAGAGCACGAGCTACATAAGTGGGCCCTCAGATGTGTCCCGGCAGCTGATATGAGTGTAAGTGGCTCCGCTGTGAGTCCTCTTGTGGTGATTGGTTGGACCCTGTTCATCAGATGCTGCAGATGATTAGTTGTACCTTGTCATTGTTTTATACCAGACAGAGAGGATGATTTATCCTCCGCCAAACACTTACACAGGGTTGCTATAACAACCCCAAGGACACATTAGTGGGCCTTTGCCGCAGATGTTGAACACAACACTCAAGACATGAGGAAAATCTGGAAATCTGCTCCACAGTCGCTGCATTAGTGGGTCTTTCCACTGATTTGTTGTTTGTGTTTGTTTCATAATCCTCTAATAATGCAGTTATTTAACCCACGCTGCAATCAGCCATAATTGTGTTGTTTGTTCCTGCTCCCACTTTTAATCAGTCGACAGCACCAGTGTCCGTGTGTGTGTGTGTGTGTGTGTGTGTGTGTGTGTGTGTGTGCGTGTGTGTGTTCTCTTCTCCTTTACAATCACATGCATGTTACATTATTGGTTTTAACAGTGTGATTGACTTCTTGACTCTTCTGTTGAACATTCCTGCTCAAAATCCACTCAGTTTTATCTGCAGCACCATGTGAAGCTCTTGAGAAACACAAAAGAATGAACAGAGGGTCTAATCAGAGTTAATGGAAGAGGGAGGGAGCGATAATGTGGGATAAAGACATAGGTAATGACTGAATAACAAAAATCCTAACCAGAAATTAAACTAAAAACTTGAGAGCTTAAGAGCCATACTCTTAATGTGCCTGGTAATGCTAGTCTATGGTTAGTGCGATTCTGCTACATACTGTATTTTACCATGTACTGATATGCCAAGGTGCTTTATTTGAATTACATACTGTAGATCTGGGCTGCCCAATGTGGGACCTGCATGATATAAATTTTGATCAGCGTCAATTACGATAGGCTGCAGCCCCCTACCCAGGCTTGGGGAGTAACAGATTCTGTGTAACAGGATTATGTAATCGTTCTGAGTCTTTTTTTTATTTAAAAAAAAAAGTCAGAATTCTCTGATTTTAGCATATCACATAGCCTATGAAAATTTCTTTCTTTCTTCGTTTTTTTAAACTACACTAATGAACATTTTTCACCATTTTCTGACATTTTATGGACCAAACAAGCAATTGATTAATGGAGAAAGTGATCAACAGATTGATTGCTAATGAAAATAATCATTGTTTGGACCTGTTTTTCAATTGGCAAGATCACGACAGGATTGATTTATTGAGTGATTCATTGATTGATCGTTTTTAGCTATTTTTCAATTTAAAAAATAGTGAAAATTCTCTGATTTTAGCTTCTTAAATGTGAACATTAATATAATATATATGAATCGAAATGCAGCTTGAAGACATCGAACATCCAGAGAACAAAAGGCACTGCACTGATTACTTCTGACACTGATGAACAGTTGTTGAGGGTACTGATCATAACATTCAAAGCTCTATAGTGCTATTAACCACACAAACACAGCTCCCACAATTTATATTTTATCAGTTTTTCACTGATGGCTTTGATGAATGATTAATAATAGATCCACTGCCAGAAAAGAACCAAGCAAATCCAAATGCACAGCTGTTGGGATGCACTTTGAATGAAATTCTGCCCTCTGCAGGTCACTTACAAAATTGCACTCACCAAACCAGCAATGCACCGTGAAGGTGGTTTAATGATGGTTAATAAAACTCTCTCACAGTAGACATTTTAACCCCATGCATAGCTGGTATTAAAAGAGAGATTTTTATCCAGATGACACACCTGGATACAGATTTCAGTTTAATCCCAGAGCAGGAGAAGCACAGGGGCACATAAACACTAACATTAACGATGGCTCAGTGTCATCAGTGTGTCATCAGTGTGGCAGTTAGGGTTCTGTACCTGCCACAACTATGTGATGCAACTCATGTCATAAAGATCAATTCAAAAAAGTCAGCCAGATAAGATTTTTTTATTGCCTCAAAGATGCCAATATGATTTGAGATTTAAATGTATATATATATATATATATATATATATATATATATATATATATATATATATATATATATATATATA
>JAJHUR010096154.1:0-12002 GCA_027495735.1 Lutjanus campechanus | reverse complement strand
AGTGGCTGACGCTGGACGTTTCACTTCACTTTCAATATTTTGTTGTTTAAATACATGTATGTGTCTATCATTTGATTAAGTCATATACCAAAATCCATTTATATTGAAAAATGTAGCTTCTTGTGGTAAATATGGTTGTGCGATTAAAATGTGATTAATTGAGATTAATTAATCACAAAGCCTCTAATTAATTAGATTAATTTTTTTAATCGAGTCCCACCTCTAGTTATTTTGCATCATGTTGCGCCGCCTTCAGACATCAAGACTGATTTCAACCTGAATGGACGAAACAAGAAGACAAAGAAAAGACGATTCAGTGGTGGATCCATCAGAGTTTATCACACAGGACAGACGGGACGAGACGGAGACGACGTAACAAGACAAAGAGACTTAACAAGATGTAAAAGGACAAGAAAAACAACGTAAAAGACAAATAAGACATATCAAGACGTAAAACACGTAGTAAGATGGAAAACAACATAAAATTCATAGAAAAGACAAAAAAGATGTAACAAAGAAAAAAACAGAAGATAAAACAAGATGAAACAGAGTAAAAACTGTAAAAAACATAACAAGACAAAAACAACATAAAAGACGGCGACTTTTTCTTTGAGTACATTTACTGTCGTTTTTTATAAGTTGAATCAGTTCTACTTTTACACGTCTGTCTCCCCTGACAACGAGTCGCTTCTCTGAGACTCACATGTGTGACGTTTGCTCAGGGGACTGCTACGATTGGTGGAACTCACAGGAAGCTACGATTGGTGGAACTATCAGGAAGCTACGATTGGTGGAACTCGCAGGAAGCTACGATTGGTGGAACTCAGGAAGCTACGATTGGTGGAACTCGCAGGAAGCTACGATTGGTGGAACTCTTAGGAAGCTACGATTGGTGGAACTCAGGAAGCTACGATTGGTGGAACTCACAGGAAGCTACGATTGGTGGAACTCAGGAAGCTACGATTGGTGGAACTCAGGAAGCTACGATTGGTGGAACTCAGGAAGCTACGATTGGTGGAACTCGCTGGAAGTTACGATTGGTGGAACTCAGGAAGCTACGATTGGTGGAACTCAGGAAGCTACGATTGGTGGAGCTCGCAGGAAGTTACGATTGGTGGAACTCAGGAAGTTACGATTGGTGGAACTCAGGAAGCTACGATTGGTGGAGCTCGCAGGAAGTTACGATTGGTGGAACTCAGGAAGTTACGATTGGTGGAACTCAGGAAGCTACGATTGGTGGAGCTCGCAGGAAGTTACGATTGGTGGAACTCAGGAAGCTACAATTGGTGGAACTCAGGAAGCTACGATTGGTGGAACTCGCAGGAAGCTACGATTGGTGGAACTCAGGAAGTTACGATTGGTGGAACTTACATGAAGCTATGATTGGTGGAACTCAGGAAGCTACGATTGGTGGAACTCGCAGGAAGCTACGATTGGTGGAACTCTCAGGAAGTTACGATTGGTGGAACTCTCATGAAGCTACGATTGGTGGAACTCAGGAAGCTATGATTGGTGGAACTCAGGAAGCTATGATTGGTGGAACTCGCAGGAAGTTACGATTGGTGGAACTCTTAGGAAGTTACGATTGGTGGAACTCAGGAAGCTACGATTGGTGGAACTCAGGAAGTTACGATTGGTGGAACTCAGGAAGCTACGATTGGTGGAATTCCCAGGAAGCTACGATTGGTGGAACTCGCAGGAAGCTACGATTGGTGGAACTCAGGAAGTTACGATTGGTGGAACTCGCATGAAGCTACGATTGGTGGAACTCAGGAAGCTATGATTGGTGGAACTCGCAGGAAGCTACGATTGGTGGAACTCTTAGGAAGTTACGATTGGTGGAACTCAGGAAGTTACGATTGGTGGAATTCGCATGAAGTTACGATTGGTGGAACTCGCATGAAGTTACGATTGGTGGAACTCAGGAAGCTACGATTGGTGGAACTCGCATGAAGCTACGATTGGTGGAACTCAGGAAGCTATGATTGGTGGAACTCGCAGGAAGCTACGATTGGTGGAACTCTGGAAGCTACGATTGGTGGAACTCAGGAAGCTACGATTGGTGGAACTCTCAGGAAGTTACGATTGGTGGAACTCCCAGGAAGTTACGATTGGTGGAACTCAGGAAGCTACGACTGGTGGAACTCGCAGGAAGTTACGATTGGTGGAACTCAGGAAGTTACGATTGGTTTAACTCGCATGAAGCTACGATTGGTGGAACTCAGGAAGCCACGATTGGTGGAACTCGCAGGAAGCTACGATTGGTGGAACTCTCAGGAAGTTACGATTGGTGGAACTCAGGAAGTTACGATTGGTGGAACTTGCATGAAGCTACGATTGGTGGAACTCAGGAAGCTACGATTGGTGGAACTCTGGAAGCTACGATTGGTGGAACTCAGGAATCTACGATTGGTGGAACTCTGGAAGCTACGATTGGTGGAACTCTCAGGAAGCTACGATTGGTGGAACTCTCAGGAAGCTACGATTGGTGGAACTCGCAGGAAGCTACGATTGGTGGAACTCAGGAAGCCACGATTGGTGGAACTCAGGAAGCTATGATTGGTGGAACTCAGGAAGCTACGATTGGTGGAACTCAAGAAGTTACGATTGGTGGAACTCAGGAAGCTACGATTGGTGAAGTTTGCAGAGCAGTTGTGGTGATTGGACAAAATTTTAAGGTTGTGCAGAATTCTCAGGGATTGTTTGAATTTGCATTAACTGCTGTGATGGGAGGGGCTGACTGTTTCGTTGTGTTAGCATAGCATTCTGCTGTTAGCATTTAGCTCAATAAGCTTCACAGAGCAGCTGACGTGACTGCAGACTGTCAGTCTGGTTTATATTTCATGTTTTCCCTATTTGTGTTTAATTTGTGTTTCCTGTTTATATTGTGACAAATGTTGGTGATAAAAAGGTGAAATATCAAATCAAAGATGTTTCTGAGCAGCAGCAGCAGCAGCAGAGGTGTGCTCAGTTCAGAGGAGGAGGAGGAGGAGGAGGAGGAGGAGCTTCTCTCTCTGTCTCAGTATTTAATCTTCAGCAGCCGGCGTGGGGCCACTGTTGGACCGACAGAGGAGCAGAGGAGGAGCAGACGAGGAGCAGAGGAGGAGCATCTCTCAGTGTGAATCAGTGTGAGGAGCAGCAGCAGCAGACTGGAGCCCTGGTACTCGTACACCCACTGGTTCCCCATGGCGTCGTCCCATGTGATGAAGAAGGACGGCCCGGAGCCAGTACCCAGGATGCAACCTGCCATGATGATGTTCTCCAGCAAGTACTGGGCCCGCAGGGGGCTGTCGCTGGACTCGGCCATGTTTGACCATCAGCAGCAGCGCCACACCGGGGGTCAGATGGTGAGAACACGCCCTCATCTTCATCCTCATCTTCATCTTCATCTCTGACATCACACACTACTTTGACTTGGAGCACTTTTTTTCTTTTGCTCACATTTTAAAGACTAAAAAGTCAATAATGAAGACAATAATCAACAGATTAATCAATAATTAAATCAATCTAAACAGACGAGTCAGGTTTTTTTTTAACTAAAGTTGATTTTTAAAAGAAAAAGTCAGCTGATCGACTCTGGATGTTTTTCTTCCCTCCAGGTGACGTTTGCCTTCCAGTCTTCTGTCAGGGAATAAAATGTGTCAGAAAACTGCAGATAAAAATCTGTTTATTTTAAACAACTGCGTCAAATTAATTCACATCTTTGTCTTTAAATTCTTTATTTTTGTTTGCATCAGCAGCGACAACATGCAGAAAATAAATTCTGACTTTGTTACGACTCAGCGGTCACTTTATTAGGGACACCTGAACATTCAAACAGCAGCTCTGATAGAAACTTCAGTTTGTTCCTGAGATTTAAAGTGTTTTTGTCCTTCTTGTTTACAAACACAAGTTGATGACATCAGATTATTGTGACATCATCATGATGTCTATCAGCAGGCTTACTTTAAAAATGTATCCTGGTACAGTTACTAATTACCTGTTAGTATCACAATATTAAAGTAATAATTTGATTACTTTCCATTACTCTTGGATTACATCAGTATAAAGTATGGAGACACTGTTTAGTTTTTAGGGCAACTAATGATTATTTTCATCACTGATTGATCAGTCGATTAGTTTCTCAGTTAATCGATCAGTTGTTTGGTTCATAAAATATCAGAAAATGTTGAAAAATGAATCCTGCCAGAATCTTTTCAGTTGAAAAACAGATCCAGACGTGAAGACGTGATGCTGATTCACGGATCTTTGAGTTGATGTTGTGATGAAAGATGTTCAGCTGTAGAGATTTAAATTCTTAACCTTCTTTAGATAATAAACACTGACCTGCTCGTCTGTAAGCCAGCGTTGTGTTTTCACAGTGTGAAGCCGTCCAGGGTTCTGATTTTATTTTCTGCTGCATGCTGATATTAAAACATGTCACATGAACACATGGAAGAGCCGCTCACGGCTCAAAACAGCTGATGTGGAATAAGCTGGTCGCTCGCTAACATTGCTAACAGTTATCTGTACATCAAAATGATCAAAATATGAACAAATCACAAACAAACACTGTCGACAAAACAAACAAATCAAACAGGAGAACGTGAAGTATTTTAATGACTTATGGATGAAAAAGCACCACAGACGTTCACTGCAGATGAAACACCGGAGGGATGTGAGGACGTCATCTCAACATTTTCTGACATTTTATGGACCAAACAACTGATCGATTAGTGGAAAAATTATTGCCAGATTGATCACGAGTTGAAAAATGGGTCCAAACATGAAAACAGGTGGAGTGCGTCAGTTTTTCATCAGAAGTGACTTGTTGTTTGTGTTGATATCAGATGATCGTGTTGATCTGTTCACTGTGAACACATCACACACACACACACACACACACACACACACACACACGCACACACACACACACACACACGTGTTGATGTGATGGAGGGAACAGCTGACAGACGTGAACACATGAACAGAGAAAAAAGAGGAAGCTGTTCATGTTTCATGTTTGGTTTGAGTTGCAGTAAAAGAGGAAACAGCAGAAAACAGCTGCTGCTTATCAATACATCATGTTTGACTTTATTAAATATCACACACACACACACACACACACACTCTGTCCTCCACCTCTGAAAACAGACACGTCTGTTGTTTTGACTCTGTTCAGATCTAAAGTCATTGACACTTGATTGATTTATTTACAGGCTGTTGTTTGTTCCACAGTGAACCAATCAACAATCAGTAAATACAAACAGTTCACTGTAGTAAATCATGTGTCATCACAGATGATCAGGGTTCTGACCGGTGCTGGAAATCCTTGAAAGGGTTGAATTTTAATGAAGGATTTTCAAGGTTTGAAAAGTGCTTGAACCTGCTTTGAATTGTAATCAGATTACTTTTATGATAAATGACTGACTGAATATGTCACATTGTAGAAAAAGTCAAGAAACCAGAAAATATTCACATTTAAGAAGCTGAAATCAGACTTCTACTTTTTTCTTAAAACCAATTAATCAAATAATTAAACCTGTCAAAACTGTGGAACAATATTAAATATATTTATATGTATATTACATTATTGATAAGGGTGTGTATCTCTGACTGAGACCGATTGGATACGTGTCTCGATACATGTTCAACGATACGATATATCTTAGAAATTTTTAAATGACCAACGATTCGGTTCGATACGATTCAGCTCTGTCACGATACGATTCGATATGATGCAATACAAGAAAATGCAATGTGTGAATCTTTACATTTTGATTCTATTAATGCTACATTTGTAGAGTGCAATTAGTTACAAAAAGACATCCAGATATTTTTACTAAATATAGTAACAGTAGAGACAGAGAGGAGACATTACAGTGGTGTTAACATCTTATGAATCTCATGTGTAAATGAGATACTGTAGCCTGAATGAGAATCTGGACAAACATGAAACTGTTTAAAATATTAGTATATTTGCAGTAAGATGTTGTGCTGCTCTGTCACGTTCAGCTTTTTACCGATACAAGGCCGTCCGAACCGATGCACTCATATCTAACACATTAAGGTCCAATGCATCGGATTTAGAGTGAATCATTACACCCCTGATTATTGATTAATCTGTTGATCATTTTCTCCATTGATTGATTAGTTGTTTGGTCCATGTCAGAAAATGTTGATCAGTGTTGTATCACACAGGACGACGTAACCAGAAAAAAAAGACATAAAACATAAAAGACATAAGAAGGTGAAAAATTACATAAAAGACGTAACAAGACAAGAATAAATGTAAAAGACAAAAGAGACGTAACCAGATGAAAAACATCTTAAAAGACGTAACCAGATGAAAAACATCTTAAAAGACGTAACTAGATGAAAAACATCTTAAAAGACCTAACGGGATGAAAAAAATCTTAAAAGACGTAACCAGATGAAAAACATCTTAAAAGACATAACCAGATGAAAAACATCTTAAAAGATGAAAAACATCTTAAAAGACGTAACAGGATGAAAAACATCTTAAAAGACGTAACGGGATGAAAAACATCTTAAAAGACGTAACCAGATGAAAAACATCTTAAAAGATGAAAAACATCTTAAAAGACGTAACGGGATGAAAAACATCTTAAAAGACGTAACGGGATGAAAAACATCTTAAAAGACGTAACCAGATGAAAAACATTTTAAAAGACGTAACGGGATGAAAAACATCTTAAAAGACGTAACGAGATGAAAAACATCTTAAAAGACGTAACGGGATGAAAAACATCTTAAAAGACGTAACGGGATGAAAAACATCTTAAAAGACGTAACCAGATGAAAAACATTTTAAAAGACGTAACGGGATGAAAAACATCTTAAAAGACGTAACGAGATGAAAAACATCTTAAAAGACGTAACGGGATGAAAAACATCTTAAAAGACGTAACGAGATGAAAAACATCTTAAAAGACGTAACGGGATGAAAAACATCTTAAAAGACGTAACGGGATGAAAAACATCTTAAAAGACGTAACGGGATGAAAAACATCTTAAAAGACGTAACAAGATGAAAAATGCCATAAAATGACGAAGACAAAAGACTCAAGTTTACAAAAAACAAAGCGTTTTGTTTATGAGTCATTATGAATCATTAATAATCTGTTATAAGGAGAAGATGTTTATAACTGATCATTGATCACTCAGTTTAAACACCAGGAGGCTCCACTGTTCTGATCATATTGATTCTGTTGTTTCATGTAAACATCAACTGTGCTGCTTCAACGAGACAAGAACAATAATCATTATGACTGTGGGTGATGATGTCGTTGTTGTCGTTGTCGTTGTTGTTGTTGTTGTTGTTGTTGTTGTCTCCCAGTCGAGGCGTCCGTCCTTCTGTCCCATCAATGAGACGCCTGACAAAGAGAACGCTGAGGATTCTGGGAAGACGGCGGTGGTGTTCTCTCTGAAGAACGAGGTGGGCTGTCTGGTCAAAGCTCTCAGACTGTTTCAGGTGAGATGAGAAATTTTAATTACAGACTCTTCTATCGATCAATTTATTGATTAATCGATGAATTAATCCTGACACAATCTTGTGTGTTGACAGTTATTGTTGATTAATCTCTCGATCACTTTTTCTGGTAATCAATTAGTTTTTTGGTCCATTTATTTTTTTTATTAAAAATGTCAGAATGATTAATATCAAAGTTGGTGATTAGTTTAATAATTTACAACTAATCAATTAATTGATCAGTAGTTGCAGCTCTACTAGTCAGTCTTTACTCTCTCCCCCTCTCTTCTCTTCTCTTCTCTTCTCTTCTCTTCTCTCCCCCTCTCTTCTCTTCTCTTCTCTTCTCTTCTCTTCTCTTCTCTTCTCCTCTTAATGGTGGGAGGGACAGACAGAAAAGAGCTTTAATTTCTGAAGTTTCTACTCAGAAAAGGATAGATGTGCTTTTTCTGCAAGAGACACATACTGATCCAGCAGATGAGGTAGATTGGGGTTTATGGTGGGAGGGCTCGTATACCCTGAGCCATGGCACCAACTTCAGTGCAGGAGTAGCTGTTCTGTTCAGACCAACTGCAAACGCAACAGTTTTATCTTGTACTGAAGTGGTGAAGGGTCGACTGTTGATTGTCAGGGCTGAAACAGAGAGTTCTGTGTTTTGTTTTGTTAATGTGTACGCCCCAAACCAAGGACCAGAAAGAGCAGGTTTGTTTTTACTTTACTGAGCTCAGGATCAGGATCAACTAATTATTGGTGGGGATTTTAACTTTAGATTTTACTATGGACAGGACAGGTGAGGAGCCCCACCCACAGTCATCTCAAAGCCTTAATAATGTCATCACACACTTGGACCTGTTAGACACATGGAGGGTTAAACATCCACAATCCAGACAAGCCACATGGGTGAGGGCTGCTAATAACAGGATGAGTGCAGCCAGACTAGACAGGTTCTACATTTCCCAGAATCTCAGCTGCAGACTAATTCACAGCAACATCAGTCCAGTTGTTTGTCACCATAGATTTGGTCAGTTCACCAGGTCAAAGGGTTAAGTCCCACTGGTTTTGTAATAACAAACTCCTGCAAGACAGTACTCTCTGCCAGGGTTTCGAGCACTTTTGGGAGCAATGAACAGAGAAGAAAAGTGGTTTTAGTTCTCTGAAGCAGTGGTGGGAGGTTGCGAAGGCACAAATTTGTGTTTTTTGTCAGTACACTTCCCATTCCACTGCTGAAACTCTGATCCTGCTATGGGTCATGTGCTGCAGGAGAAGAGGTTGGAGTTGAGCTCCTTCCTGCAGGAGAGAGTGAAGGGAGCCCTCGTCAGGTCTCACTTCCTCCAGCTGAAGGACATGGATGCCCCGACTTCTTTCTTTTTCAATCTGGAGAGATCGGTGGCACAGAGGAAGCAGATGACCTGCCTTAAGCTGCCAGGAGGCAGGGTGACCGTGAGCCCAGGTGAGATGAGGAGCCATGCTGTGGACTTCTACACTGAACTCTTCAGGGCGGAGCAGTGCAGCATGGAGTGTCAGGAGGAGCTCCTGGAGGGGCTTCCTCAGCTCAGCCTGGGGGAGAAAGCTGCGTTGGACTCTGAGCTGACTCTGGAGGAGTTGACAGCTGCTGTCAACCAGTTGGCATCAGGACGGGCACCTGGGATTGATGGTCTCTCTGCTGACTTTTTTAAACGTTTCTGGAATATTATTGGACCTGACCTGCATGCTGTTTTGCTGGAGTGTTTCAGAGCAGGATCTCTTCCTGTCTCCTGTCAACGAGCAGTACTTTCCCTGCTGCCCAAGAAGGGAGACCTGGCGTTACTTAAGAACTGGAGGCCAGTGGCCCTCCTCTGCACAGACTATAAAATACTCTCCAGAGCCCTGTCAAATAGGCTTCAGGACAGCTTGGAAATGATCGTGCACACAGATCAAACATATTGTGTTCCTGACAGGACAATCATGGACAACATTTTCCTCATGCGGGATGTTATTGATGTTTGTAGGTCCTATAATAATGTCAATTTTGATATTGTGTGTCTGGATCAGGAGAAAGCTTTTGACAGGGTGGATCACTCGTATTTGTTTTCTGCACTCCGGGCTTTTGGTTTTGGTGATGGGTTTCTGACTTGGATTGGTTTATTGTACAGTGGTGCTCAGTGTTTGGTGAAGACAGGGGCAGGGCTGAGTCGGCCTGTGCCTGTGCAGCGAGGGATCAGGCAGCTGTCCTATTTCAGGTCAGCTCTACAGCCTGGCTATTGAGCCCTTGCTGTGCAGGCTGAGGGATCGACTCAGTGGCCTCTCTTTGCCTGGGTCCTCGGATCTTGATCATCCCCTAACTGCTTATGCAGATGACGTCAGTATTTTTATCACCAGCCAGGGGGATGTTCAGTGTTTGCAGGGCACCCTGTCCCTGTATGAAAAGGCATCATCTGCACTGGTGAACTGGGCAAAAAGTGAAGTTTTGTTGGTGGGACATTGGAGGGATCGGGCAGTGCCCAGTCTGCCTGGAGGGCTTCAATGGGGGAAAGAGGGGCTGAAAGTGCTGGAGGTGTTTTTGGGCACAGAGGGCTTTCAGGCGAAGAACTGGGAGGGTGTTGAGGAGAAGGTGTGCATGAGGTTGTCTAAATGGAAATGGTTGCTACCCCAGTTGTCATATAGGGGAAGAGTTCTGGTTGCCAATAACTTGGTCGCCTCGGCCCTTTGGCACAAGTTCAGTGCTTTGACGCCACCAAGGAGCCTGGTAGAGGACATTCAGAGGGCCATCGTGGACTTCTTCTGGTCTGGGAAACACTGGGTTCGGGCTGCAGCCCTCTATCGACCTGTGGCTGAAGGGGGACAGGGGCTGGTTGACATCCAGTCCAAAGTTGCCTCCTTTAGACTCCAGACTGCACAAAGACTCCTGTATGCATCTGGCCCAGCTTGGCTTGATACAGCTCAACTGTTGCTGAGGAGAGCTGGGCGTTTGGGCTATGATAAACAACTCTTCCTGTTACTGTATGAAGATGTGGACCCTGTTGGCCTGACATGTTTTTACAGCTCTGTGTTGCAGGAATGGCAGATTTTTAAGGTTGCACGAAACTGAAAGTCCAGGTATGTGGTTGTATGAGGAACCTTTGTTTTTTAATGACTTTTTAAGGACTCAAACATTGCAGTCTGCCAGCCTGCGAGCCAGCCTCAGAGAAGCTGGCTGCACCAAACTGGGCCATCTAATGAAGATGACAGCTACATCTGTGGACATCCTGAGAGCGAGGAGCAACATCACCTCTGCCAGGCTCATCATCAATGTGGTGCAGGAAGTCTGTGCTGCCCTGCCGCAAAACCTGAGAGTGGTTGCAGAAAGCCGGACTCTGTGCGACCAGTGGACTGAAGAGGGGGAATACAGCTTCCCCTCTCTGCTCATTACCCCAGCAGTGGGGGAGTGGCAGGAGGGAGGAGGTCAGCTGCTGTCGTTTGCAACCCCTCACCTGGACATTTTTAAGGATGTAAAGAAGAAAGCACTTTACCACGTCTGCGTCAAGGTTCTGAACCTGCGCTCTTTGGCAGGGCTGAAGGAGTCAAGGTGGGCTGAGTTTTTTGGCACAGACATTTCCCCGAAAGGCAGCTGGCGGTCCCTGTACAAGCTGCCCGTTGAAAAGCGGACAGCAGACCTCCAGTGGAGGGTTGTACATGGTGCAATAGCCATGAACAGATACAGAGTGTGACGGATGTGTTTTGGACCCAAATGCAACACTTCAGACCTCAGGAACAGTTGGTAATGACTTTTATTTTCACAGCGACCAGACAAGAGTTTAAGCAGTGGAATTAGCTTAGCATTCAGTTCGTTCTTCAGGCTGTAGGCCCGGACAAAGTCTCTGATTGTCTGGTAAGAAAGCCGAGCAGGATTCACCCGGCCGCGGGTCCGAGGAGGGGGACGTGCACCCTCGAACCCATAAAACACTGTCCTTCAGCGGCCGGGAGAAACAGAGAAAGGCTTACTGTGGCTGAAGCCGTCGAGTCCTGGTTCCTGCAGCCTGAGAGGTCCGCCGGCGGTGCAGGGGAGTCGCTGAGGGGCGAGCCGCAGAGGAGTCGTTGCCAGGCGGAAGAGTCGAACCCAGACGAGCCGGCAGATGAGGCGGAGGTACCGGCGAGGGGCGTGCAGTGGAGCAGTCAAGACCAGGCAGGAGAGTCGGAACCAGGAGAGCAGACAGACGAGGCAGAGGTACCGGTGAGGGACGAGCTGGAGAGGAGTCGAGGCCAGGCAGAGGAGTCGAAACCAGGCGAGCAGGCAAACGTTGAAGACGCCGAGATGGAGCACGTGGTCAGAGACAGAAGGCAGGTCGGTACACAGGGCGGCGGACTGGGAGAGCAGGTCAGAGGCAGGCAGGGTCGGTACCGGGAGGTCAGGCAGGGAAAGAACGCTGGAGAGTCTCGCATGGTAGAACAATCTGGCGAGGAGTGAGAGTGCTGGAGGAGCTTATATACCCGCCTAATGAGACGAGCAACAGCTGCGCACACAGGTGAGTAGAGTGAAGCTGATGAAGGGGCGTGGCTGAGAGGTGCAGTGAGGCGG
>JAJHUR010096151.1:0-15400 GCA_027495735.1 Lutjanus campechanus | reverse complement strand
TTCTGTGTTTCTGGACATATCACATTAATGCATGAGCATCACAGTCATCAAGCGTGCACTGTTGACCACATTTTGTCACCCTATTTACTGATGTCATTCCCATAGATCTAAATGCAGATGCAGATGATTACATTATAATACACTAGCCAGATGAGCAGTCTTTGTGACCGAAGCTTCTGTCGTCTGAGCCCCAACAATGAACTCTCATTTAAACTCACTTAGATCTTTTCTTCTTGCCATCTTGATACAAAATCAGAATCAATGGGGCCTGCTCAGTTTTTATGTGTTTTTATGCATGTCACAGAGCATGATTGTATGTTAATTACCTCTGTGTTTCAGATTTCTTAAAAAAAAAATCTTTTTTTATGCCTCCATGACAGCGACTTCGACGATTTCCTCAAAGTTGGCACAAACGTCAACTTGAACTCAAGAATGGACTGATTAGATTTTGGTGGTCAAGGTCAAGTTTTTGGCCATGAGTCAAGAATTCATACCCTAATTATGATTAAGTTTCACACAAATGTCTAATAAGACACTAGCAGTGCTGTAGAGGAACTACTTAAATGTGTAATTAAATTTACAGCAACAAATCATAATGTTGGTGATTACAAAGCTGTTACATCCAAATATTCTTTTTGGGTGTCCTGGTGGAGATCTGCACTCTACTGAATGCACTTTTCTAGTTGCACCAAGCAGTGCACTTGTGTGGAAGCACAGGTGTTCATTATGTAGGAGGATAGGCTGGATAATACAATTAAAACGACTCCATTCTGCAGCTTTTGAATTCTGCTATAAAATAAGATCATATCCTGCATGCATCCCATGTATGTTCATAAATCATCTGCATAAGATCTTGACTTCTTTTTCTAGCGGCCCACAGTTGAACTGGTAAAACCCAGAGATCACTTTGGCTAATTAACATGAGCTAATGTTTTGACAGGGAGCGGCAGGTGTTCCCTGCTCAGCACGACATCCCGCAGTGAGGGATAAAGGCTAACATATGATCTTCACTCCTACTCATTAGATGACCTTTCAAACGATTGCCTTGATTAAGCTGCACATTAGTCACGTACCTCCAGTAGAGCTTCTCAGTGAGCTCCAGTAAGCCAGGAAATCAACCTCAGGGACAGAGTGTGCTGAGAAGCTCTGCTAACCAGGAAGTGTTGCAGACAACACTGTCATATGTTTTTAGTTGTAAACATAAAGGGAGTATATTTTTTAAATGCAGTTAATGCAGGGTGTAACGTCTGAATGGATGAAAGGTAAAGAGTTTCAGGCTGAAAAACGTCTATCACACATTCTCAGTGCAACCCTTATTGTGGTAAATTCATGCATCAGTAGTTCCGGGTTTGCATTCCCTGTTTACATTCCCTCTGTAAATCAAACTCAGAGTTGTATACAGAAGGTTTGTGGTGGGGAAAATTTACATTTGCTCTGCTTATATTGGAAAAACAAGCCGTAATGTTTCTGCAGGTTCAGGGACACACAGATGTCAACAGGGAGAATTCAACCCAAACACCGTTTTTATTAATCTTTTCTTTCAGGAACAAAGTCGTAGTAAATACACACTAAATAAACTTTTTGGCTGAAAACAGACGCATAATAAGACAGATATAAGAATATCATGGATCAGTATATATTAGAGAGATAACAAAATGTGTCCTTGTGTGGTTTAAGGTGCACACTACATACAGTAATTAAAATGTTCTTGTGGTCTTTTATCACTCCTGTTACTCTTTACTGTCGATTAAGGGAAGATGCCAGAAAAAAATCTTTAAAAAAAACAACAACTATAGTTCTAGATTGTCATTAATAGAAAAGAGACTTGACAATTTGAGCGAGATTTTGGAAAAAGAGCTGAATAATCAGATGACAGATGTAATAAGACGAGGGCCGTGCAACTTAAGAAATCTCACATGAACTGAGCAAGATGGTGTGTGTGGTCGGGTTAAATCTCTTATCCTTACTACTCTTGAAACCCTCTCTTCCTGTGTAAGAAAATGTACTTTATTAACTTTCATGACAGTCACGTATTCAAGTATAACTCTGTACCAGCTTACTATGGCTTCTTGTCTATCTGACATAGTTATTGTATCACATTCAAAAGATGATGATGAATTTAGGATGTCTTCTTATTATGACTGAACCACACATTGCTTCCACCAGGGGATTTGTGTAATCTGGTCTGCCTTTGTTTTGTTGAATCTATGTACAAGTGTGTGTATATGTATGTGAATACAGATGCATACGACTGCACACACTAAACATACAAATCCTTTTATCGTTATATTTAACCCCAGGTTTTCTCTTCTCTTTCCCCCCTTTAAGTCGTCATGTTGTCTTTTTTTTTTCTTCATATATTGTTAAAGTCTTGTTGTACATGAATTCTATTGGGGATTTGAAGAACTGCATGTCAAGGCCTTTCTGTGTTGTTGCTACTTGGCTCCATTTCATTTGTGTTTATATTAAATATGAATCACGTTCTTTCTCAGGGTGCATTCATGTGTATTCTTGTTTTATATCAGATATGTCTAATGGCTGAAATATGATAAAATAACACAGATATTGCAGAGGTTTGATTAAACCACAAAAGACAATGTGGCCCTAAATATGACAATTGTCAATTGTCATTGTCCAACTTAAATTTTAAACATGATTTTTGGGCCACATTGGGGCAGCACAAAGAAGTTCTTAACAACACTGACATAGTACCTTTTATTATGGCGAAATTTATCAGTAGTTGCTTATAGTCTGGTTCTTGACACCTGGCAAATGTAAGTCAAATATTAACTCGTTGAATGCTGGTTTTGGTATCTAACCACTCTTCAGGGAAACATCTGGCTCTTTAACTAGTGCCGAGCAGTGGGTTTTTGGATATTTTCACTGAAAAAGCCGACTGAAACACTATGAAGCCATATTTTGTTCACACAGAAGTCTCTCCTGATTGAAATGACTGTTTTTGTCAAAGAAGTCTAATGGACTTGAAGTGGGTATAGATGGCAGCCTCAGTTTCCTGCCAAAAAAAGTCTGTCCAAAGTCAAGGTAAAGCAGTTAAAATATAACGTACACTGCTTAGGTTCCATGTCAAATGTCGATGAAAATCTGATCTGCCAAGCTGTTACAGTCTTGAGAAATGGTCTAAACAGCAAAATGAGCATTTTTTAAAACTAGTTTTAGTTATTCTAATAAATGTGGCGACGCCTGCGAGCTAGTTCAGGCAGACAACTCGAGCTGCTACGCCAACCTCACGTGACATACCTCATTCTTAATACTACATACCAAACGCACACTTCCAATCTCGCGGTCTATTTAAACTGCTGAACCTCCCATTCCTCCCTCTGCCTGCCTATGCATGTCGCCCCGCACTAGCGTTGCTGCCTGCTCTTTAACCCCACCACCACCCCAGCATCCACCTACAGGCTCCGACGGGGGGTTCAAGATTTGCTCATCACTCCCCTTATCTCTACGTAACATAAGCTGCGGGGAGTGATGAAGTCGGAGCCTAGACGCCAAACTCAAATCATGTTCTGCTGCTGAATAAACATTCTAAACGTGAGTTGTCTGACTGAATTGAAATAGTTATGAATGTATATTTTCACCTGTTTTTGTGGAAGCTTTATGAGACACTCAACTTTTAATTATATGTGTATTTTTACTATTTCAAGCCAAATTTCCAGAGGCTGTAATGATGTTCCTTCTGGAGCTGTTGTGGTCTTCACTAACAGATCAGTTACTCTCACCATGTTTTCTCAAAAGGCCAGATTAAACCCTCTGAAACAGCACAAGAGATTGTTATGTCTGCTGCTGTGTAGATGTGTTGCATTGCCCACCCTGTAAACTGAACAAATGTTTGAAACAGTTTGTCACCATTAGTTGAGGAGCTCAACAACAACCCTCCATTTACCGGCAGGAGAAACATTTCCTGTCAGCAGAAAATGATCCGATTTCAGCCACGTAAGCAGAAAAAAAAAAGTTTTTCATTTATAATTTCAGACAGTTCACTTACTGAGGAACTGGGGGATTTCAAACACTATGCAATTAAGCCGAGGAATTCCCAACTCGCTCTTTCTGTCAGTCTCTCGGTTTCTCCCTCTCTGTCTTCTTCTCCCCCCTCTGCAGGTTCCCCAAAATGCAGTTGACAGGAGTTGTATCCTGCTTCCCATGGTGCAATGCATTATTCACAGGGCCTAGATTTTATCCTTTGATGTAGTGAAATTAAAATGGCAGATTCTGAGGCAGGCTATACATCTGTGGCATCTGCAAAGTTGCACCCGGAAGCCATTTGTCCCAGGATCCGCAGTCGTGGAGTTGTAAAGTTATCTCCAGCGCCTTGGGGACTTGAGTCTGAAAAGTGAAGATGTCACAAACAACCTTCACAACTAAAAGTTTTGAAAAGGCTTGGAATTGTTAGCCAAGAGACGTGGATCGTGATGAAGGGGTCACGTGATGGAGCAAAACTACACTTTATTTACAGCCAATTTTAGTCTCCAGCTCTCCTGTCTGCTGTAATTACAGCATCCATCACACATAGAGAGGACTGCTCTCTGCAGCTGACACGTTTAAGGCGGACACAGGAAGCAACACAGCTAAATGGCCACTTTAATTACCCACTGCCAGTCCACAAAGATACACTGCAAGAACTTCAGGTCTTAGACAAACACAATAATAGAGCCAAGCAGGTTCACGTACAGACATTCACACACATGCATGACAGCCTCTTATTAGACTGATGAGTAAATGGTCACACATGTTAAAGCTTCTTTGAATCCTGATCCCCATTACCACCGCCAGCAGTCTAAGAGTCTAAGTGCCAAAAAACTTTCAGTCAAGCCTTTATTATCGCAAATAATCTGTTTAAACAAACTTACATTTCATTCACTTGTCTCTCCTGATTGAACTGTATATGTTCACATGCTACATACCTCATGGCTTGTTCACACTAGACGCTTGAACAACGCATGTGCGTGGAGTTACCTGTTGGTTTTCATTTCGGCACCCATATTAACTGGTTAGAATGTGCAGCCCATGTGAGCAGAGAGGCCAACGCTTCGGCTACAGATTCGGAAGCTCTGCGATTTTTTTCCATGTGACGTTTGTGGTTCTCTGCAAAAACAAAATGAAAATGATGTGTTGACAGTTATATCAACATTATTCAATACAGTTTATATGTACTGCATATATATGTTGAATACTATGTCACAGGTATTGGGAAAGACAAATATGTTTTTTAACACCACATTTTCTGGGTCCCTTTCAAAGTAAAAGCTCTCTAGCCATTCTGTATGAGAGAATCCCTAATCCCTCCGTTGTTAGCGAGGCTTTTACTTTGAAATATATATGTACCATGTCTCAAAATTCAGTGACTTTTGCATGACATCCTACAGTGAAAGTTCAGGTTTTTAATGAAGTGTTGAAGGAAAGGAGGTGCTCATATCACACCCCACGCAGGCTCCAATTATATTATGTAAAGAAGGTAAAAGAACATCAGGTCAGGGGAAGAGCAGTTTCAGCACTGATCCTACAGAGAGTAGACACTGAGCCCAACCTACAACATCTGTTTACACAGCTGGATCGGCACATACAGTATGTAAATAGGTCCTGCTTGTGATGTAAATAACAGACATAGATGGGTAAATTAGCATTTGATGAGCCCACCCTGAATTATGTAGAACAAAAGAAAAGAACCTCCCCCTGGAATTATCCTTGAAACTGCCCCAGGCCAAGTGAAGAGGGATTGTTTTAATTTATTGATTTAATTATTTCTATTATTAATTGTTTATAATTAAGAACAGACACATCACAGGTCAAAAAATGTTAAATTTAGGATGTAATTATATAAAAGTACCAGCATTTATTTGAGGCAAATTCAATGTAAACACACAGGGCTGGCAGGAGTCGTTCTGTAGCTGAACTCGCAGCAGAGACGCAGCCTGTGTGGACACCACAGAGCGTGCAAGCAGCAGCAGCTCAGCGACGGTGCTGTCACGCACTGCTCAAGAGTCTAGTGCGAGCAAGCGGTCACTCTCTGCACCACCTATCCGCCTGCATATTGGCGGGCTATTTAAGCTGTCTGAAATGCCTCGCTCCGCCTCTGCTCTGCCAACACGGCCGCTGTTTGTCACCCACGGTGCAGCTCGACTGCTGACAGCTTGGTCAGAGATTTGTGTGTGCTATGCTTCAGCAAATCCAAGAAAATTTGAAATTAGCTGCTCCTATAGTAGATTTCTTTTTTCATTTTCAGCCATGTAGTCTTTGGCCCCAGCTGATGGGACTCCCTAAAACCATAAAATCAAATCAATAAAGTCATTTACCTCGCTGCTATCGTATATTGTGTTTTGTTGCCTGGTCTGCATCACGCCTGCCTGCAGTTGTGCAAACATTTTAGAGAAGGTTTATGCTGTCCTTTCGGATCACGATCTTTACTCTGAGTGTGCTCTTCAGGCCCCCCAAAGAGAACAAACCTGTACAAACACTTTTTTTTCACAACCCCAAGCACATGACACACACATTTAGAGGAGCTTGTGCCTGTTTTTTTTACCCTTTACACATAGGCTACACATGCATACATGCACTAGCTCAGATGCCCACACAAACATGAAAATATATGTATGCCTGCACTGACGTATAATAATAAACAGCCAAAAATATCTCAAACGCTCTCTGTCTCTTTCTGTCGCAGCAGATTAGTCTCAAACAGAGAAATACTGAGACTTCTCCGATGTATGTTGCTCTCTATAATCTCCTGTGATGTTGTGGATAAAGCTGAAACATTCTCACTGTTTGTTTTCCTCGCATCAGTCCTGTAGAGCACCGAACACTAAGCCCCATGAAAGCGTGTTCAACGGGTGCGTACAAAGAGTTTTTCTTGCTGCTGTGGAGAGGCATGTTTTTTAAAGTGAAGAGGCACTTAAACAACGGTCTGTCTTTACATTTTTCAAAGGGTATATGGTGGCAGGCAGTTGTGTAATTTGTGGTGGGGTTTTATATATCTGTCCTTGTTATATCCTGAGGCCTCGGATACAAGGACAACTTTTCCTAGACATTTTATCTTGTGGCCTCATCTCAGAGGGAAAAAAAGGAAAAAGTTATCTTACAAATTGCTTATCAGCCCTAAACCACTAAACTGCGGAGAAGCTTAAGGAGCTGGAACGAACCAAAAGAGGGACAAATGTAGTAAAACCTTGCATGTATGCCACTTCACAGGCGCAGACTGCACACGTCTGCCTCAGGGGAGCATTTAAACTATACTGACCTTCTGATCAGACAGTGATTTGCATTATGTAGGACACTGCAGCCTCTTACATAATTATCTTATCTATGCCAGCAGCCAGAAGCTACACCTTAAAAAAAAAGACACTAGATGACAGAAAATAAATTTATTCAAATCACAAATTTCACAAGAAATGCAGATATTTGCAACTCATATCTTCATTTTATCTCATGCACCACTCTGCAGCAGAATCAGAAGGTAGGAAAGGCTACTAGGGTGTGCTTTGGGAAGTGTCAAACAGTAAATAGTAGCTTAGTTATGAGACTTTCCCTGGTTGAAAAAGCAACAAAACCAATCAGACCACTGTGGGCAGGACAAGCACAGATATTTTGGGACCCAGGCTGGAGTTTCGACACCGAGGGTGAAGGCAGTGTTCATGAGTTGGTTCCCTCATGGCAAGTGAAGGAAATGAACCGTGTTACTTATCATCACTCCAAAGTCTGCTGCAACTGTATGGTTCTGTTCAACTATGTTCTTCTGTTGCTTGTTGCAAAGACAGAGACACAGAGTGTCCCCATAAGCATACACTGCCTTCAAATGAGGACGGGGGATCATTCATTCAGTGATCTATTATTTACAAGGTTTTCTGAAGTTACAATTGTGTGTGTGTACAAGGCCTTCATACGAAAAAAAAAGTAAGAGAAATTTAAGATAAGGATACAAAAAATTTCTTGCACGAGGCCTATTGTCTGAAAGCTCAGAGTTTACGAGTCGTGTTCACAAATCCCTATGTTGTAAATGCGTTTTCACAAGCTCCATTTGAAGGCAGCAAAGGTAAAAGCTCTCAGTGTCCTGTCTGCTGCACAGAGTGAGAGGGGAGATGGAGAGAAGCTGTGCAGCTGCCAGAAGTCTGCTGGATGTCGGGAATAAATTACAATATGATAGATTTGTGTATCGTTCTCACTTCCACCTGTCTGAATAGCTCACTAAATTTGTCAGTATGGTTTCTTTGGCACTACAAAGAGGCCCATGCCTATAGGCAGGCAGTGGACCAAACCAATGTGAGGCATAATCAAGGTGAGCATGCAATCTTTTAAAACTTGAAAATGCATTGTTCTAGGTCTATGTTGAACACGGGTGTTTTTGTCACAATCTAACTAAGTAACATTTGACAAGCCACTCATGCACATCGATGATTATATTTGAATTTTCCCCACCCAGTTCCCCTCCCTGGAGTGCAGGATAAATAGCTAATGTGGACATTGTTGTCCTGCTCCAGAGATGGGGGGAAAAGCAACAGAAAACTTGTCAGATCAATGCAACTGTACAGTTTGTTAAAAGTCAACTTGCAGTTGTGAAATTGATATTTCTTTGATATATCATGTTATCAACCCAGACAGATTCTGCTGGCTTCTAATGCTTCTAATTTGTTGGTGTGAACACGTAGTTCAAAGCAAGTACATTGTACATCTCCAGCCTAACATAACACAATGTCAAACTGAACAATGTGGTGGAAAAAAATGACAGTTGAGTCTGATTATCAGGCTTGATAATATATCATCTGTAGTAAATGGGATAAAACATCTAAAAGATGGTGGGCAGGTAGCTCAGGTTGGGTTCATGGCCGTGGATTAAACTCCTGCCTGTGGCCCTTTATGCATGTCATCCCCCCCAATCTCTCTCCCCCTTTCCTGTCATATCTTCAACTGTCCTGTCAATAAAACAATGAAAAGGTCCAAAATAATATATGAAAAAAAAAGCAGTGATAGCCACCAAAAGAGTGACAACAGAAACTCAAACTTCACCATAATTTCATTAAACTTCACCAGACTACCACCCACAATTTGAATTTCAATCAAAACAAAAGCATTAGCTTTAGCACAACAAGAGCATCTTCTCATCATATCATACAAGACGAGCAGCCAAATGGGAAAGAAAACCGTTTCCTGACTACTTGTAAATACCTCCTAATTGTAAATTGCAAAAAAACTAAACTAAACTAAAATAAACAGATGTGTCAGTAAACTGGTGGTTTTAAAACCAACATAATTTGAATGAAATTCAATATTACCACCACTGCTATGAAGCTAAATTAAAACAGCAGATCCTGTTCAGGGACTAGTGCCTCAGCTATGTATACTTTTCTACTTCAATATACGGTGTGAGTACACAACTTGCAATGCAAATGACCACCTTATTCCAAATAAATTATAGCAGCGGGTCTGCCAACATGATGAGAATTCAGCATTAGCAAGGCAATCAAAATGAAAAAAAATACCAATTAAAAACCAGAGAACAGAGGACCATTCCATCCGTTATTCAGAAATGAAGGCACCAGATAAACTACACAGAAGCGAGAAGTGTGCACAGGTAGCATTTTTCGTGATATTTGTGTTTTTAAAAATGCTGTGTGGTCCAAATTGATTTCTTTCTGCTCACTGCTTCCTAATCTCACTGTGGGAAATTTGCCTTGCTTACATTTACATTTATATTTACCAGGGACCGTTAAAATAATGACGGAGACAAGCTCAGAGACAGCAGCAGAGGCAGTCATGCAGTTTCCAAAGGATCGTTTACGTATTCTGTCACTACTTAAAAGTTATCTTCATTACCCAGACCGGGCCAAAAATCAATACTTCATCAGGGCTGTTTGGACCATGTCTGCACAGAGCAGTGAGCATGCAGACATCCAACCACATCCATTTTTATAAACCTGTATGTCTTATAAACTCTCTCAGGACTGGGCCAAAAATATGAGTTAGACTCTGCAGGATGTGGCTGATTGTGTCAGGACTCCGTTTGGACTTCACAAGTTTCTATGCTGCACATATATCAAAACTAATAAGTCACTGAATAAATGTTGTGAGATTAAGTCAAAAAACTGAAAATGAAGTGGTCAGTTTCACCTCAACTTTCTACGATCAGAGGTCTGTATGTGCAATCATGGCAGAATAATCACCCAGTGAAACTTGCAAGTTTGCAAACTTTTGATGAAACATTTTAACCCACAAAGTCCTTGTCGGAAAAAACAAAACCTGACCATCTAGAGCAGTGTTTCCCCAACCCTGGTCCTCAGGGTTTGATGAGCAGCTCGTCATCAAGCCTCTGCAGAAGCCTGATAACAACCTGATTATTTGAATCAGGTGTGCTGGAGCAGGGAAACATCTAAAACATGCAGGGCAGTGGTCCCTGAGGACCAGGGTTGGGAAACACTGGTCTAGAGATACTATTAGAGAACTGACATGGTCAATTCTGTGCTATTTTTCTGTCAAGTTAAATATTTCCTCACTCAACACAGCCTATTTGGATTTGGGTGAATGTAGCAGACTGAGTAAGTCTCTCTTTTGGAACAAATTAGAACTAAAAACAAGGCTTGTGAAGTCAAGGTCCACTCGCCAGCTTTTTCTGGACCTCTCTGTGCATCCTGAATTCCAATCAGTCCAATCAGTCCATGATAGACTGTGAGATGATCTGCCCACTAAAGAGGACAGTGAGATATGCTCTGTATAAAAAGTAATTTATTGAGATTGATGACAGGATTCAGGAACGATGGGATGAGGGTCGTGTACAGATGGATGATAGGGGTCGAGGGGTGGGGGAGTTAAGGGGGTTGATTGCGTGGGGGATGCCTGCTGAGAAAAAGGGATTTTCAGGGGAGAATTGTGAGAACACAGGAGAGGGTTAGACATGCTTATGCTTATGCTTAGGTGTGCTCGGGTGACTGGATTGGAGAAATGCAGGTGGTTAATTAATGACACAGGTGATTTGAGTTTGTGAGGGGCTCAGGGGTTTGTGAGTGTGTGGTGTAGACTTGTTCCTGAAAAAAATGGAATGCAAGCAGGCCGGACAATGTTATGTGTTGTTACATCTTTAAAATACAAAATATGAATGAGTGTATTTTGTTACTATTGAAACTAGTGATATTCTGAATACAGTTACTGATTACTTTAGGGGATGACTTTGTCATTGTTTTATTTGCTCTAAAATTCAAATGAAGCGCACGCTTCCCATGCACACAGTGCACCTGCCACACACCAGAGAAAATGCACAGCCAGGACATTGCCAGGAAGACATTTTTAGCATCAAAATATAAAGATCATTGTACCTCCATGGCACAATTAAGTTCAATTTATTATTTGTTCCTGGAGGCAATTTGAGATGCAGAAAGTGAAAAAAAAGAAATGCTTTTAAAGGAAACATTTAAAAACACAATGCATACATGTACATGGGTGTACAGTACAAAATACAATATGACACAGAAGCATACAACAGTTGACATCAGCCTGTGCACAGGGTGTATTTCACCTATAAGAGTCATTCAAGCTCCACCGGAGCAGATTAATAAGTGTCCACCATCACGGCACAGGGCCTGTAATGTAATGAGCATTAAAATATGATCAAACATGTCCTAACAACATAACCATTAACACTGTAATATATATCAACATCAACGGGACATGCAGTCTCAATAATACTGGACTTCTGCACAGGCACAATGACAGTCGATGCTAGTATCCCTACAAGCACAACATGTAAATGTTGCAAATTTGCGACAATTTAATGGGTATCCCAACAAACCCAGAAACTGACACCTGCCACTTGTTGCTGCGTCTCGGGCGTGACATGCTACAAATAAAAGCTGAACTTTTCTCAGTGCTCGACAACAATGCAGCCTACCACTTTTTGCCATTTTGTAGCTGTCGACAATATTGTGAGCATACTATACAACTTGACTTGGAGTTTAGCTCAAAGACTTGAAACTTTGGAAACTTGGAATCTGGAATCAAGACTTGCTCAAGAAATTGTGAGCATCTCTGCATAAAACTATATACCATACCTGCTTCTTCTTTTTTTTTCTTTTTTTTATCAGAGAATTGCTTCATTGCCCTAGTTTCCAAAAATATTCCCATCTGACGCCGGGGAACATGGGAGACATGAACACCATGTGCCACCTTTGAAGCTTCCAACAGTGTTTAGGTTGTGTGGGGAACAAACTCCCACGCAGAAATCTTTTAAATCCCCGTCTCTGCTTGTAGTGAACACAGAGAACATTGCAGTGCTGATCACACACACACTAAATACACACACAGCACGCTCAGTCTTTACTAGAGCACTCTATGTCACAGGCATCAGATTAAGTAAGGGAGAAGATTTTCATTCCTTTGATTCACTGTAATGGTTGTTTTGGTAAAACGGACTGTGTTGTATTCATGTCTTCAAATCATACTGAGCTAAACTGAGAGAAGAAGACAGGCGGCGAGCGAGAGAACGCACACAAACATAAACAACCATATTCCATTGATGTAGACGCATTGCAGATGTATGAAGGCGAGCAGCAGGCGCCATCGCTGCCACCAAGTTTCTGTTCAATTCTGCAGAACTGCAGATTCAAGCCACCCACCCCCCCAACGTTTTTCCTCCCCGAGCAGAGCTTTTAACTATTCCCTCTGATGGGCGTAGCACCACTCCCCCGCTGTGTCTTGGGATAGTGTTTCTCTTTTTTGTGAGGGGAAAGTGAAACCAACTGACGCAGTGCAGCCAATCTTCTTCCAAAGCACAAAAGTTGGAGTGGTTCTCCGTCAGGGGCCCAGGGACACCCAAAGGTCCACAAGACAGCTTCAGAGGGCTCCCAGCCAAGAAGAGAAGAGTCCAAAGCTCCACTAATCAATGTTTTTATATTAACAATTAATCAAATGACTCTGTGAAATGTTAAAGTGCTCAGTAACCAACCTACAGAGAATGATCACCCTACTCTGCTGCTTTTGGATTGTTATTTTGGTTATGCAACATATTTACAGTATTGTTAAGTTGCAGCAATCTCATCAAACGAGCTCTGCCAAATCCATTGTACGCTATCTACCCACTCAGGGGTATGACATGGGTAAAAATTAAGCATTTGCGGTAATAATGATTTTTTCTTTCCTGGAGAAATCAGAAATGAAAATGATTGTGCAGTATTTGTGACATTTAAATCTATTAAGTCTAATCAGCTGCCAGGACTTTACTGTGAAAGTCTACGACACAACCTTTGATCCCACTTCCTGCCAACAATGGGACAGCACTGTTTGATCTGCTGATAGCTAAAACTAATGACATAACAGCAAAAGATAAGTGGTGGAAAAATACCAAATCGTGGACAATACATTGCTGAAGGCCAGTTTGGATGTCTGGGAGAAATTTAGTGGTATCAGAGAATAATATTGCCAGTGACTTTGCAGCTTTCAAAAAGTGCCCAAAAGTATTCCTTATGGATAACCACAAGCCAGGCTTGTTGTAACTATGGTAACACCAGTGGTGAAAAGAGTACTGAAAACCTGTACTCGAGTACAAGTACTGTTACAGTGCTAAAATAATACTCAATTACAAGTAAAAGTACTGGAATACAGTGCAGAAATATACTCCCCCCCCCCCTCATTTTAAGTTTAAGTTTCATTTTCCTAATTTATCAAATGAGGTGCAACTACTGCCATGTCTATTGATTAAACATGTATTCATGGATATTCAATGGGTTCAATTCTTAACAACAATTTATTGATTAATGATTAATCATTAACATCCTTCCTCCAAATCTGTGCTGCCACAGTATTTTCTTTTGTTTTTCACTTGCATGTCTTTGTTTTTTATTGGCTCTTTTGTGATTAGAGTGTGTGATCTTATTGGCTACTAAACGCAGATGAAATGTTTGGAAATTATTTCAAATTGTACTCAGTACTCAACTATGATTTTAAAGGTAACTAAGTAGAATACATCTTGTAATGGATACTTAATTAAAAGTGAAAGTACAGACTTGAAAATCTACTCATGAAAGTACCACCCAAAACTACTTAATTACAGTAATTTGAGTATTTGTAATTAGTTACTTCCACCCCTGGGTAACATATCTACAGCTGCAGGAGCACAGGAGCTGCACTAATTGAGAACACAAGTGGGTAACAAGTAAGTGACTGTGAATGTGTGTTTAATCACGGGTGCTGATTTGACTTGGAGATAACTGCGGATAATCTATCTAGATCTATCAGCTACTTTTACAACAAGCTGTATTGCTACTTATGTCTTTCTTAAAGTAAATTTAAAGATTTTATAAATTTAATGTCACAATACCTGTCAGATACAAACCAAAATGTCTGATGCCAGCAATCACTGACAGACACATGGATCTAAATTGATAAAAGCTTAAGTTTTTTCAAAATAAATGTGGTGATGCACTTTAAAGGACCAGTGTGAAGGATTCAGTGGCATCTTGGTGTGAGCCTGCAGATTGCAAACACCTCATCTCAGTCTCCCCTCCCAACATGTCGGAGAACCTCCTGTAGCCATGGAACTTTGCAAAATGTAAATGGCCGCTTCTAGAACCAGTATATGGTTTGTCCATTCTGGGCTACTGTAGAAACATGGCCGTGCAGCAAGACAGACTTCATGATATAAGATAGATATAAATTGCTCATTCTAAGGTAATGAAAACATTTATTTGTTATTTATTCCTCTGCCATATTCTGCCAATAGACCCCCTAATTGTTACACAGTGGACCTTTAACAAAGCAGAGGAAGGGTGTGAGCTTTGCCAGGACAAATGTCTGAGTTTATTTCAATCTTTAACACATTAGGGATTATGATAAATGATTAGTCAATGAATCGACTGGTTTCTGTCGACTTTACGATAAGGAAATGGCAACTCTGCACAGCAGGGGATTTGCGGGTCTATAAGCGTAAAGAACTGTGACAATGATGTTGCAGGAAACGAGCAGAACCATTCAATACAGATTATGTAGAGTTGTCCCTAATCACATATTGTTGTGTCAAATGCTGCACTGACCTGCCAATAGTTTTTTTCCCCTATTAATTTTCCAAACCTGAATGAAAAGATTTATTTCCCATTGTTAAGAAATCCCAACAGAACTTACAAGAAGCAGGTCATTAGTCCTCCATATAGTTATCACTGCACAGCAACTCCAATTAGTAGAACTGGATACATTTTCTTTTTCATTGAACTACCCTCAAATTTCATGAGACCAGGCTTTGAAAGACGGACCGCTTTTATGCTATTTTAGATTCTGATAAGATTATAGACAGCTTTCTGTGTCCTTAACACCAATCCGCCGTGGGAATGATTGGATGATTTATTCTGCAGTGAAATGTGAAACCTGAAGTGCAGCTCTAGCCCAAGTGGTGTCTGTGTTTGTGAGGGAGGGG
>JAJHUR010096150.1:0-13235 GCA_027495735.1 Lutjanus campechanus | reverse complement strand
CACTCATCTTTAACCAGCATTCAGCTGATGGATGGTGCTGATTTCCCCCCCTGCAAAAGGCCTTTTTTTTTTTTTTTTATCAAGGGTGGACATCACTACATTTTAGCATTTTCTGTTTTTCGCAGGCCCTGTGTGAAAATCACAGAATTCAGCCAATTTCAATTATAGTTTGCTGGGTTTGCAAAAAGCATATGTGAATATTATTGTTCTTTTTCCATACCATATCAACTCTCTATGTTCATTATTGTCTATATTGTATACTTGCAACATATTGTGTTCATTCTCCCGCTTATTACCTTATACAAAGTTAGTACAGTCACTTACGATTAAACACTAGTGCACAGACTTCACTAACAAACAGATCAGCAAACAAAACCATTATGACAAATTTGTTTAAACTTTAGCCACGCTACTGCCTAAAAACATTACCAGTATGTTATTACCAATTAGAACATGGACACACTACACACACTCAACTAAGAAGGTGTATCATGGGTATCAGAAGGTGTAGCATGGGTAACATTATTCCTGCTTAATGTTAGCATTGTTATTATGAGCATGTTAGTTAATGTTATCCTTTAAACCAAAGCAAGTCACACGGACCTGCTAGAAGGGCAGTCAGGCAATGGTTTTTATTTCCAGAGCAAGTAATACATATTCCATATCATCATGCAGAGCTTCCCAACATTTTTTGCTTTCAAACCATTACAACAAAGTATTGCTAACTCAGCACTCCTCATGTCAATGTCAGGTAACCAGCAGAGACTTCAGAAAGTTACAACAACCTGAAATAATCCCATAACTCTGTGTACAACCATGTGTTGTTTTTATGCTTTGGTATTTATCCTGATTAAACAAATGTGATATACCAGCCTGTTAATCAGTTACTGTCAGAAAAGCTGGTTGGGGGATTTTTCTCATTTTGTCAGGCTAGCCATAGTCCTCTGTTTGCAGGTTTTATGTTAAGCTAAGCTAACCAGCTGCTGGCTTTATAGCTTCATATTTACCCTCCACACTTGACAGTGGTATCAATCTTCTCACCTAACTTTCAGGAAATATGCAAGTTTAACTTGTTTCCCAAAATGTTAAGCTGTTCTTTCAATAAAGATGATTCAGTTCCTCTAAAAAATAAAAGAGTAGATTTGAGGACTTAGCTTGGAATATAAAAAAGACTGAAAAGATTTCGAGCAGCCATTGCTCTGATGCAACAGGACAAAAAAAGAAACAGATGTCTAACAAATCATTCAGCACCAGCTACACCTAAGTGGCTTTGTATCGACATCAGTGGTCAGAGAGGTCACTCAGGCCGACCTCTGTTTGTGGGAGGCCTGTTGGTATCCAGGGATATTTCTCGAAGAAGCACGACGGATGCAGAGAGAGGTTAGAGAGAGACAAACAGAGCCGAGGGTCAGTTTGTTTGGGATTCTTGAGAGGAGATAGCAGTTCACAAAGCCTTTCTAATGGGAACCAGCTGACCGCTAATAAAGCTATAGCCAGGCTGGGGCTATTTGCTTTTGTTGTGGACCTTTGGAGGGGGGGCTTCTGTTTATTGTGCTTTATTCTCCCAAGCCCCTCAAAAGGAGGCAAGAGAAATTTATACAGGGTTAAGTTTACTTTGAGTCCACTGGACTTTATCGAGCTACTCTATGAGTTTTCCCAGAGTGGGAGATTTGCTGATACACCATAAAGCGAAAGCAGACAAATCCTCTTGATTTTCTGACCCTGCTCTACACTTTGAGTTTTGATTTTCTTTGGATGATGTCTGTCAATACTTATACTGTTTTACAGCATCTTGAATTTGTTAGTGCCATAACTCTTAATTTAGTTTAGTTATGAAACCTCAGTCAGAAGATGAGAGCTTGATGATAGAGCCTGCAGTATGAGGAATGCACTTGAATATTGTGTGAATACAGAAACATGCACTCAGTCGCCAGTTTATTGGGTAAATCTAGCTAAAGTTACTGTAATGTAGTCGAATGCTTCACTTTCATTGCATGTTATGGCTTGGCTTGAGTCAACTCAACTCTTTTTCTGGTATCACCTCATTTGGCTCCAAGTAGGAGTGGGAATCTCTGGGTACCTGAAGTTTCGATGCGATTCTGATTCAAAGGGTTACAATTCGATGCGAAAAATTCTCTATGCATCTTGATACAGCTTGATGCATCAAAATTTTCAGCTTTTAAGTCTGAAGTGTGCCAGTCGGATTGTATTTATCTGCAGTCAGCTTCACCAAAACTCAAGAAGTAGCGTAGTTTGGAAGTAATGTTTAGAAGTATATTACATTTACATGACCTGCTCATTGGTCGGAGAGAATCGTTTCTAGGAAGACACGGGGAACCAGAGCCATCGCACTCTCCTGCTTTTTTCAGCAGTCTCTTGTCTTGCTGTTTTCTTCTTTCTGAAACAAAGTTTGTCCCCCCACTGATGTGAAAAACAACCACATATCGAGAATCAAGAACCATCCCCTCGATATCTGTTGTTCCTGTGCTGTGTTGCATTGAGGATGATGCACCAGCGGTTTTATGTGGCATCACTGTGACAATCAGCTACATTAAGGGAGCCCCCCACCCCCCACCCCAGTGCAATTCGATTGGGTAGGTGTGAACGCAGTAATCACACTCCGGTGCAGACCAGAACAACCTCGCTGAAACCTTTAAGAGGAGGTCTTCTTGGCCCAAATGAACTCTGAAGCAGTTTGTTTGTGATGGGAACATGATCCGAACTCGATTTGATCCAACTACCAGGTGTACTTTGCAGGTTTGTGCTAAACAGTTTGTCTGAAGGCAGCACGTCTTTTTCGCAAAGTGTGAAGCAGTGGGCCAAGGCAGTTCTTCGAAATGTATTCTGCATTCTCACACTCCCACCCCAGACAGGAGTGAACATTTTCACATGGTTTGTAGTGCTGTATTTTTGTTCACTTGGATTTGGAAAGCAAACCAAGTGGAAAACGCTCCAAGTTTACAAAGTCATCGACTGATTTGACGCAGAACAAAGAAACTATTGGTATGCCCTAAGAATATAATGTACTGTAGATGCCCATATTACCATTGCTAATGCATGTAAGAAGATGATAGTCTGTATGTTGATGTGAAGAGGACAGTTCACTGAAACTATAGGGAAACACTATCAGCCCTCATTTGATGTGTATGATTCAATACTGTACTTCAGCATAGGAGTGCTTTGGACTAAACACTATCATGCATCAACTTACTAACAGGCTCACACTGATAACACTAGCATGCTCATGTTTAGCAGGTACAACGTTTACCATGTTCACCATCTTAGTTAGCGTGTTAACATTTGCTAATTAGCACTAAACACAAATACAGTACAGTTGAGGTGGATTGGTCTTAAACAGTGTTTTAAGGTCATTAAAACTTTGCTTACAGCCCTAGATCACATATATTCAGTGTTTTTCAGACCATGGAGCCCTTAGCTGATAGAGACATGAGGCAGAGACCTCCAGAGACCTACATATTACAGATCTTCTCTCATTTGCGCTTACCCGTAGCTAATGCTACCTCCATCAGCTCCACCTGCTGCACTTTCACTCTCTTGATCATGAGTAACTATCCACTGTGGCTCACAAGGGTATCTGTACAGCTTATTGGCCAGTGTGTTTCAATGATTATACACAATGATTTTGATTTAGTAGGTTATCAAGTTCACATGATTGTATGAGGACTCATGAGTGGCCTTTTGTCATTGTTGTGTAAATGAAACATTTGAGTGTTTTTTATGAGTAGGCTGATTTATTTAATAATATCTTGGATTCATCTTAATGTGTATTTTCATACATGTTTTCATTAAAAATAAAAATCAGTCACTTTGAGGGCTCCTCGGGGTCACAGATCCCCTGTTGAAGACCCAGGCTCTAGATGAAATGTTAGGGGATCACTAAAGTTATTGCAATTAATCTTGCAGGGGGGAATGAAATGTCTTAGCTAAATTTCAAGACGATCCATCCAATGACTATGGAGAGATTTCAGTCTGGACTGTGGACAGACCAAAACAGACTGACTGGCATTGCCATGCATGGAGCCATGCTGGCACTGTGGCTAATAAAAACAAATACAACACTGTGAAAGTACTTAAATCAGTCCTAAATTCTGCTGTTTGCATCATAAGAAATACGAACCGCGGATTTGTGGACTGACTGATATTGTAATATTGGGTAGGAGAGAATATGATTATATTCGCTCTCTGTAGACTGTGTCCCCGTTTCTGCATCATGGGATATGTCTGGTTTCCTGTGTAAGAACTTTTCTGCTGTGCATCCAAAATCAACACGGAGAGCGTGCTCAGTTTATGCAGAGAGGCAGCAGATAAAGGAGAATTTGTTTCCTCTCTCAAGCTCCATGTCTTTTATTTTTCCTCCAAAGAGAAACAAGAGTGTTTTGTTTTGGCTGAGCTTCTGTTGCGCTGTAGAGCATGTCGGTATTCCTTTCACAGGACGCTTGATTAATTTTTGGAAATGGTCCAAGACGCCGTGGGTGTTGGGTGAAAGTTTTCTCTAAATAAAACACATCGTATGTAAAGACACTGTAAAAGCTTCTAATCACAGCCCACACAGCATCACACAAACTCAAACAGACATGATTAAGGCACTTAATTCTCCAGTTTCTCAGAAGAACAATACAGCAGAGGGCCAGTGCGGACAGATATCAGTCTCAACATTGGTGACAAATACTTCTTTCATGATCTACAAATAAAACCAAGATTTACAAACGTGTGAATTGTAAGTTGGTATTTGTTTGTGGATTGGATGCATTTATAACACCAAAAATTACTGACAAATTATATTTTTATCACATTTATCACATCTTGTTTTTATTTGTGGATTACAAACACACATTTGTCACCAGTTTTGAGATTAATATCAGAATAAGAATCAGAAACACTTCATTGATGTGGGAGAAATAAGAAAGTAGAAAATAATAAGAATTTAAAATATGTACATTCTGCCACAATATATAGCAGAGATAATATAACAATAATAACAAAATTAAACGGTATGTTAAGAGCGTGACTTCTTCTGCAATGTAATAGCAATATATTCATTTAAAAATAACAATATATAGAAAAATATAAGAAGAAATAAAAATAACAATGCTGTCTTTATTGCACAGGTGACTTATTGCAAATTATTGCAATTTCAGGTCAGTATTTCACAGGTAGACTAATATCTCTCCATAATGATGAGGCAATAAACTGGGCTATTAAAATTAAATCTAAACAGATTTGATCTGTGATTGTTTTGACAGCAAAAATGGTAAATATGTTGTTTTAGGCTCCATGCCATTATACATGCTGTCTTAGCAACACCATCCTTCTTAACAGAAAAATGTTTCAGAAAAACAAATAAATGGAGTGAAAAGCCTTGAAGCTTCACTTGCCTCACTCTTCAGAGATCTGCATGTGAGAATAAGCACTGTTTTTTCCTCCCCATTCAACTGTTTGCGTACATGTACATTTCCGTTTGCTGATTACAACTGCAGTCAGTAACGTAAAGGTTTAATTACCCCCTCACCCCTTAGAAATACATCCAGGGTGGACATCATATGATTCTACCATTTTCTCTGGTACATTATGTGAAAAACACAGAGTTCAGCAATATCCTCTATGACCTCTCTATTATAAGGAGCAAAAATACACTGTATAACTTGCCAGTTTACCATCTAAATCAAACAGGAGACAAAAAAAAATGTGAAAGCCCAAGCCTGGATCAAAACATATGTGCATACTTCTTCTATACTATATCAACTCTGTTCATTTCTGTCTGTTATATTATATACCTGCAACATATTGTCCTCATTTTCCCATTTTATACCATATACAAAGTTTGCACTTATCCACTGACTATTAAAACACTAGATGAAAGACTCCACGAGACCAGCAAACGAATCTTTATGACAAGTATTAATTAATATTACAATTTTGAGCCTGCAGTTTAAGTCCATGAGAAACAGCTTTTTGAAAGTATCTATCTTTCATATTGTTATATGTATATTTCCAAGTCAAACAGGAAAGGAACATGGAACATATTGTTGAGAGGCTCTAATGATATTATTTTTGGTTGGTTCAAGCCTACATAAGCACATGTTCTTTCAAAGGAAGAAAGCGGTTTGGATTTTGATATTAGAAAACAAAGAAACTGATTTTTTTTTTTTAATATATTGGTAAAGAGGTGAATAATATGACTTGGAGTGATCTAAAAGGCATTTCGTTTCATTTCATCGCTACCTTAATCATCTCTGAAAAGAGTTTAAAAGTAAGTACACTACAATAGTTTCAAGCTGCACTATTTGTTTATCTAACAAATGTCCCTTGCAAAGCGCATGTGTCAACTGGAAAATGATATAACATCTTTTTTTCATTTATAAAAGAAGAGTGCAGATCACTAAAGGATGAAGCAAGAAACCAAAGAAAATGAGGCTCAGATAGGTATCATTTAACCGAGAGCTTTAAGTTCCATGTGCAAAGGGACGGAGTTGGATGAGAACATGGAAGAAAAATTATCTTTGTTCTTACAGGGATAGTTCAGTTTATCTGAAGCGGGATGGGAGATACTTATCGATAGTGCATTACCTGCAGTAGATGGCGGTTCACAAGCCCCCAGTCTGGGGAAGCAACGGGAGTAAGGGTGTCGTAAGTGAAGCAATATACTGCTGTTGACAAGGTCAGCAGCAAAACCTATCTTAGCCACCTAAAAACATCAGTTTCGGTTAGAATGTACTTTATATTTAGAATATTTTCACCACTTTACATTGCTGTCCGACAGATGTCTATGGCGGAAAACCACCATCATATAAGCCAAATATCGCTCTCCTGAAACCAACCACACTCCACTGGCAGAATCAATAATCTTAACTCGGACAGGAACACAGGAGTTGCTCATTTGTCACTGCCTTTATCTGTTCATTTGTGTTATTGTGTGACTTAAGTACTTTATAAAGTTAGTTCCGATTCACCAAGTCACACAATAACACTAACTAACTAACAGATGGAGGCAGCGGTGGACCAGCAACACTTGAGTTCTGCAGGTAAAAGGAGTCTGGTTGAGTAAGAAAGAGAGATATTTGGCTTACACAAAGGCAGTTTCCTGTCAGAAAAGGCTGTCTGACAGCAAAGTACAACGGTGAAAGTATTATAATATACAAATGCTTCACTTAAGTACACATAAAATGATATTGATGAACCTGAACCTGTCCACAACAGTACGTTACTTAGATTCCTGCAGTGGTAACCCTGCTGCTTCTCCAAACTCCAAATTATCCCTTTAATCTGCATTAAAATTAACCTTTTTTTAAACCTTTTCTATCCCTTTTTTCACTTTTATTTCAAATCTTTTACCTAAGAGCTTAACTACTAGGACATGTGCTGCTTTTCTGTTGCAGGAACACTTTACAGGTATTTACAACAACTGAACTATTTGTACGATATTAGAGAAACAGGACCAGTTGCTACTGTTCTGGACTGTGAGAGTTTGCACATGGGATGAATTCTCGATGTCTGCCAGGAAACTTGATCCATGCCACTCTCAAACAATCTACAGATGGGCCACAAAACACTGGCCTTCAATCACACAACAGTTTGGAGGGAAACACTGGAGGATGAACCGAGTGATTTCTGGCTCTTGCTTATAATTGAATTTCTCATAAATCTTTCAGCGCTTCAAAGTCCAGCCAATCTGGGGTTATTCTTTGGCAGGCTGATAATTAAAATGACGGGCCAAGAACGGGGGGATGAAAACAGAAAACAAGGTTTGGAATTAAACAAGCAAATTCATTTAATCATTCCAGTGAATGTGTGGAGAGATTTGTGGATGAATGTTGTATTGTTATGCTGTGATGGCAGCACAAAGAGTCACTCACTACAGTATACAGCACAGGCAGGGATCTCTGCCTCGCCATTTCCTCTGGGAACTGTTCAAAGCGACTCTCCTCAGCACTGGAAAATAAAAACAGAGAGTCATTGCTCTGCATACTTTGGCCTGATTGATGTTGCAGTTATCATAAAGGGAGCCCCGTGAGAAACATAGACCCTTACTATTTATTATACCTGCGCTCTGAGCTGTAACCCTCTCATTCCTGCTCGTGTATAACACCTCAGGAAATTTTGTTCAGTCACTGGCTTCTCTTTCACTGTAAGTCATTCTTGGAAAAGTGGGCATTTCAGACTAATTCTAGTGCGTCAGACCCTTGGATAAATCAGGACCTTGTCTTGCCCAGTATTGACACAGGCCTGTTCTCCGCCGCTTGAAAAGCTTTCACTGTCTGTATGAGGTGAACACTTCACAATCCAGACTTTTACCTACCTGGGCACCGTGTAGTTCAACCTCCACGACCAAAGGAATCCACGAGCGGGACGTATAGAGGGCTCTCTGTGGAGAGCGGCAGAAAAATGTGCACGAGGTTGAAGAGTTGTTTTCATAACGAAGAATTTATATTAAACACTGGATGAGCCAAACCCATTTGGCGAAGATATAGAAAGGTTTATAAGCTGAGTACAAAGATTAAATATTCAAAAACACAGGTAGAAATGTCGCTGTGAATATGATGTGAATTTAGCCTGTTCATCAAATGGATACGTTCCTGAAGTGGGGTTGTATGAGGTACTTATTTATCGTGAGTGTATATGAGAAGTAAGAGTGCTGGTCTCAGAAGCTGAGTGACATACTGCTGTGGACAGAGTCAGCAACACAACATATTTTAGCCACTTAAAAAAAGGCCTCCTACTAGTATCATTGGAAATCGATCTGTATATTTGTGTGTTTGTGGGTTTATGTGTCCCACCATTTCTCTAATACACATCCCTCCAATCCCTTCCAAACCCCTCCTGGTGTTTGTTGTGGATTTATAATCATTTAATTTTTAATTTTAAATAAAATCTCTATAATTTACTGTTGAATCCTTTATTTTGAACTACTGTCACCTGAATCTACTACTGCGCAAAATGTCTGTCTGTAATAACAGAAATAGCAGAAGAAAAAAATAAAAGAAAAATCGTTACATCAACTAGAGCTGCAACAATCAATCAATAAATCAATTTTTAATCGCTGACTATTCTGGCCTTCAATTAATCAGTTTGAGTAATTTTTTTTTAGGAAAAAAAGGTCAAAATTCTCTGTATCCTGCTTTCTAAATGTAAATATTTTATGGTTTCTTTACTCAGTTATGGCAGTAAACTGACTGTCGTTGGGCTAAACAGGACATTCGTGGACACTGATCAACTTGTTTCACTATCTTCTGACATTTAATAGAGCAAACAACTAAAAATTAATAGAGAAAATAATTGACAGATTAATCAACAATAGAAATAAATCCAAAGGCCCCAGACTCTACATTAATTTTACCTTGCAGAACGTGGGAGTAGGTAATATACTGTCAGTGGATGAGGACCTCATACAACCCTGCTTCAAAAAATCTGAACTATCCCTTTAAGCTTTCTTCTAAAATGAAAGAATAAGACAGCTGATTGCTGATCTTTACACGTGACTAGAGCTTCTCGATCAGTGCTTCCATTGTCAGACTTTTTAGGCTGAGCTTCCTTTAAATTTGTTTCATTATTGAAGCCCAGCAATCTAGACAACAGAAAATAATTGCCCAGACGTGGAGAGTACAGTGGAGCACACAGAGCCAAAGTCTAATTGGTGTAACAGCCCTCTGCCAGGCTGAGACTCACTCAGAGAAATAATACTGTTCTCATTCTGAGCAGACCACAAGACTAATTGATGTATTTTTGTGACTGCCTGGCAGTCACATTGCTGGTATAATTAAGATGTTGCTCCTAGAGCTGCATATTGCACACTTTGTTTAAGTGCAACTGTATCTCTAATCTGTGTAGAATTCCTGTGCAGACCGTTTCACCACACCTCAAATAATGTGACTAAAGTCGCTCGCTGTGAAGTCAGGGACATGAACATAATACTTAAACAGAGTGTGAGATAAAAGTAGCACATAAACTGAAACAAAACGAGAGTATGAGACAGAGTCAAACAAGGAAAATGTGGAAAATGTGTTATGTTGAAGAAGCGTGTATGGGACTGTACAGAGGATGGTATCTTTTTTTTAGTCTTTCCAAACCAAACACACAAGCAAAATTGTATATATAATAAATATAAATAATAAATGTATAAAATGGTGTGTTTTTTATCTGCTTAACACAAGTTGCAAATATTAGCTCGTCAAACTAACTAGCTTACAACCCAGCATTACTTTTAAGTCAGAGTTAGCATATCATTAGCATTATCATCACATGTACTGTAGCTCTACACCACAACGTGAGAACAGTGTTGTTTCTTTATTTAAATGTCTTCATCTTAGATTATCAACTGCTGAGGATGCTGAAGCTAGCCCCAGTCTTTTAGCACACGACCATGTAGCCATTAAATGCATATTTAAAGCTCTTTTATTGGGTTCTTGTTTTAAAATGATTCAGCCGGGGATGGAGTTTTCAAAAATTCATGGAACTGAGGGTGTGACGATAACCACCACAACACCATGGCCCTGGGATGCTTACCTCGGGGTTCAATACCCTCATCACCACAAAAAATGACAGTGACAGTGACAGTGGACGGCTAACACCATGCTAAAAGAAAGGATAAATGATAACAGAAGACATGTGTTAGATGTATTATTATGAATGTATTTTACACAGTCCCTAAAAAGACACTGCAGGTCAAGATTATAAAGTTTCTGAAAGGGATACGATCACACCATAGATGACGTTGTAGCCACACATGTGCTGCTTCTGTCAGCCTTTCTGCTCAGCTTACTCTGAGGCTAACCCCCTTCATTTTTCCAGCAGTTGGGAAATAACAGATCAGACCTTTCTTGGTCTTGAGAAGCTGTAGTGTTTATGAACTTATACAGTGTAACTTCAACTGTACATTTCCTGCCAGAGTGACAACTAATAGTTCATTCTATTTACCTCAGAGGTTGGAAGTCAGTACAAGTCAAAAAAAAAAAAACTTTTTTGAGTGTGATAACAATATATTCCACAGTATTTTGCATATACAATCAGTGGAGTAATGTGTTGACACAAGTGCCAGTGGGTTGACTTCTGACTTCAGGTGGTGTTTCAGTTGAAATTTCCAACTAGGAGCTTGGAAATTCCAACTTCCCAGTTCAAATGGAACACACCATTACTGCTAACCTTTTCATCAGCTCCGCTAGCAGAGTCGCCAATGCCCTGTTCCTTAAAGAAGCTATGCTATGCTTATAAAATTAGCAATTCCAATAAAATAGAACTATTTGGACAGTCACAGTAAACCACCATCCCACGGGAATAAAGCTGTTTCACTGCAGTGGGAAAACATCCATACCGTCACAGCCCTACAAAGAGTTAATGTTAGCTCAATGAGCCAGCTAGCTTACTTTCAAATGATAAAATATGCTACACATAGTTGTAATTCCGGCTGACAAAAAACTATGGTTGCAAGCTAGAAATGAGAATTGATGTTAGTTGAGTAATTTCCAAACACAAGATAAAGTGTATTCTTGGTATCACAATTATTTTGGCAGCTGTACATATTGCTACTCAACAAATGCAGTGTTTCTGTTTCAGGCCTTTGCTTTAACAGAATTATATGGGGCTGCCTGTTAATTCAAATGTCAAATAAAATAAACAGGGTGTAGTGGTCTCGCTAATGGAGCGAATCTCATAAAAATGTTGTACATTTATGTGAGAGAAAGCAGTATTATGTCTGCAGCCAAGGATGGTTTATTTCCCTGGCTGGAACTGAGGCTCTCGTCAAACATTTGCTGTACTGAACTCATCTGTTTGGAGGAGCAAACAGAGCATCTAGGGCATACCAGCAATTCATCCCAGCCATCAGGGTATGTGCAGTGTCAGAAAATACCTCTGCTCCAGAGCCGAGTTTACCTGTGGAAACATCATAAACAGAGGGACTTTTTACATCCCAAAATCCTTGACCGCTCAAAGAAAACAGAGAGCGGGAATTTGACTTGCTACTCTCACAATAAACCTGCAGTTGGATCGAGTTTCCAGTCTGGGGGGTAGAATCATCACAACTGGCACCCTAACAAACTTCATCAGCTTCTTTATTCGCTCAGTGTTTGGAACCAAAACATGGAGAGGATATGTATGTCATCCCTCCACTCAAACATTCACGACCCCACCTCCTCCTCCATCTGCGGACTCATGAAAATGACATTTCAATGAAAAAAGCCTTTGGGAAATGTGTGGAAAAGCTCAAATATCCACCTTTAATTGATATAACTGTACATTCCCAACAACACCAGATATCTTGATTAATCTGCTGCTCAGCCGCTCATAATTCTACCTGACAGAAAAATAAAACTAATTTGTTCTGCACAAAAGCAACCACTTGACCAGACTCCCAGCTGCTGGGTCACTGCTGCAGTCAACCAAAGTTTTGGTCAAACTGGGATTGAATCGGCTTCACTTAGTCAACTAGGGAGTCTGTGAAGCGAGCACGAAAACCAACATTTCCAGGAAGCAGTGTCCATTTTGGCATTTTCTCCATCAATGAAAAAGGAAAAAAAGGGGTCTGTTTTTTTCTCAATACAGCCTGAGTGATTTAGATCTTAGAAGAAGTTACCAGCACAGTGCTCTGTGAGTATCTTTCTAAACCTGTCTCACATTGTAAGACCTATCTCCACACTCCACAAGTCATCATCATTCTGGAATTGGCGGGAAAAAAAACCTATGACTTGTTTGTATTTCTTTAAACCAGTCACAATCATTTTGGGTGGCGCTAGGTTGCTAACACGGAGGCTGTTGTTGTTTCACATAGTGACGGGGACATTGAAAATGTTAACATGCAGATATCAGAAGGGGAGGAGAATGTTCCCTGAAATATTCGGCCAGGCTTATTAAAACAGCCTACTTTCTCCAAGTGAGATTAGTCGAAACTATCAGCTCACACTACTGAGGAGGTAAATGAGTTTTGTTTTTATTGTGAAACACTTTATGTCATTAAATCTAGAAAGGCATTATCTAAATTAACTTTACTACTTGTTTAAAAACATAGATTGACTTATTCAGGACTGTCAGTTTTGTGTAAATGAAACTGCGAACACAAGACAGCTCCATATCTGGTTAATTTCTTCTGCCTCTTTGATGTACCAGCCTCTTGATTTTTAACTCCCGTGTCAAAACTCCCCTCCCTTCCTCTCTAATCACTAGATGCTCTTCTCTCTGATCTCTCCGACCTGTTTTCATGTGAGTTCCAGGAAAACGACCCCACC
>JAJHUR010096147.1:0-12334 GCA_027495735.1 Lutjanus campechanus | reverse complement strand
GGAAAAGACACAACACACACACACACACACACACACACACACACACACACACACACACAGAGCAGCGCATCTCACAGGTATTGTTTCCCCTGTTTCCATTATCAGGCCCCGTACAGACACACCTGCCTTTCACATCCTCATTGTGTCCATTGTATCACAGCAGAGACTATAGCGCTGTGATACACCATCCTGTAATTTAAGACTCGTTTCTTCTGATTCACATGAGCTATGAATACTCTAAAACACCTAGCATAAAATATAGCATAATTATATGATAATACCTATGGGGATTTAATGGCTGTCATTAAGAGAAGGCGAAACTTGAGCAAACCCTCTGTGGAAATTGCTAAAACAGCTAAACACCGAGGAAGTTTTGATAGAGGCTGGTTTGAGGAAGACTTTGATAGGAGCAGGACAAAGTTTGTGATATATGTCTGATCGACGGTACGCTTGTGTTTGATTCTTAAAAGACGCTGAGCATAAATAACCTTACTTTCATATGTTATAAGAAGCGAATTTGTCACTTAGAAAAGCAAACGTTTTGGAAGAAGAGACCACAGTGATGTAGAGGAGAGTGGTGCATGCATTTTAGCATGTTAGCATCCTCTGGGGACTGTGTCTGCTTTTATCAGATATCATAGAAGCCCATTCAGTAGTTGCTGAGACATTTCACTTAATTCCCACTGGATCAACTAGCATTTCCATCTCTAGAGTCACAAGTCTGACTGAAAATATAATAGAAACACAACACAATAGAAACCAGCCTGCAGCTGTAGTTATGTAATAGCAGCATGTAGCACACTGTAGCCCGTGGGTGCATAATTTGTGATATAAATGGCCATTATTGTTAAACTAATATGTTCTCAAAGAGTTAAAGAAGTGTATAAACACATGCATGTTTGAGCAACGTGCAGAGGCTCTACTGTATATGGTTCTCATGTGGGAGGAGTTTTCAGACAGCGTGAAGGTCATTTAGTAATAAAGTTGTCAGATATGACTGATGGTGACTTGCTCGTCGTTCTGTTGCTTCATACTGACTCACGGCAGCTGTTGAGGGGAGTTGTCTGCGCTGAACCTTGCTTTCATTACCATTCATTACTGCTGTTCTATTTGTTTGCTTTTTGCTTTCTTTGGCTCGGTGCTTTTAAATTATATTTAGTCTTTTTTGTGGCTTCCTAAAAGGTCAACCCCCTTTTTTTTAAATAACTGTAATGAGGCTGTTAGGTTTTTGATATGAAAGTTGATGATGTAGGACTTGGTTTAAGATTGGCTGTAGTGATGTAATTTTGTAACAAACATTAATCTTATGAAGTAATTTTAGTGTCAGGGAGCTTTAAGACATATGAAGAATCTACAGGCATGTTTGTGCACGTATGTGACTGCCTCAATGTCCTGTTCTGCTCATTATTATCAAATAATGTGTACTTACAGCTGTGAGCTCAGAAACAAATCTGAATTTGTTTGAGGACTGATTTTAGGGAATCTCGCCTTTTTAGGCCCTTGATGTTATGACACCTTATAGAGGTACAATGAAATAATAATTGAGTAGCGATAGACCAATTAATCGGTCAAATGATTAATAGCATCTCCCTATGTGATCTTAACTGCCAGTTAGTCGACTGACAGAAATAATTGACAGTCAGAGTCGTCTGTGTCGGTAAACAAAATATCTGAATGGATTTTCGGCTATTTGTTGGACAAAACAAGGAATTTAAATGGGTCAACTTGGGCTGTTTATCAACCAAACAGAGGGAATAATCAGCAGACTAATCAATAATGATGACTATATTACTTTGTTGCAATCCTAATCAACAACAATTTTCATAATCATTAAACTGTTTTATGACATTTATCTTGCAAAAAGTCTGAACAATCTCTGGCCCTAGCTTCTACAATGTGAGGAGTTTCTAATTTTTCTCTATTTTACTTTGTTGTGTATTAAAAAGCCTTGAGTTTTGGACTTTTGCTCAGATAAAACAAGATACATTTTTCTCTTTTTATTCACCAAACAGAGGAAAGAAGTAGCAGATTAACTGATTATTTGTTGCGAGTGAAATCAACAACATTTTTTATTATCGCATACTCATTGTAAGACATTTATTTTGCAAAAAGCCTCTAAAATGTGACGATTTTCTATTTTTATCTCTATTACTTTGTTGCATATTAAGTATCACTGAGTTTCTGAACTGTTTATCACACAAAACAAGCTATTTATACTAAACAATGAAAGATTGATCTGAAAAATAATCAACATGTTGTTTGCTTGTCAAAATAAAACTTTATTAGTTGAATCCCTGCATGCATGTATAGTACTTAGTGTACTTTTTTTTTCCTGACGAATGAAACTCACCCAGAGGAAGTGTGACCCATTGTTGCCTCACTGTTCTCAAACACACACCTCTATTTCTCTAGTCTTCCTCTAAGGTCAGACCCATGAAGTTTCATAATCTCAAACCACACAGGCTTACTCACTACACACACACACACACACACACACACACACACACACACACACACACACACAAACACACACCTCTTTTGGCTTGTTGCTCAATTCATCTTGTGTTAACAAATGTGTGCAAAGACTCTTTTTTTCACCTTTGCTGTTTGGATTTAGCAATCGTTTGACTCCAGGAACAACAGAAAATCAAACATGAACTCAACGCGTTTGTGTGCGTGGATACATGTGTGTTTGTGTGTTTGTGTGTGTGCGTGGTCGTATGTGTGGGGCCTGGCAAAGCAGCGTCTTTCCCCAGTGTGTAGCTGCTCTAATGAAAGCCATTTCTCAGCCTTAATGAGACCATTTCTCAGCAGGCAGTTAGCAGTTTAGACAGCAGCTCCAGTGTGAGCTGACGATCAACATGGTTGGACTTCATCATGGTTTTAATGTTATATTTATCTCCAAAGCAACCAAGTTAACTGCGTGACTAGTGTCTGAGTTTAAAAGAGGCACCGAGGGTTTTATTAAACATGATGTAAGAGTGCTATTAAAACTAAAGATAGAATAGGTTTTAATTCGATTTCACATCCTCGTTCTCTACTTCCAGTCAGTCTTTTCTTTCTTTTGCCCCTTCGACTTCTCACCCTACTTATTTTCTCTCTTCCTTCCTCATCCTTCTTCATTTTCCTCCCTCTTCCCCTTTCTTGTAATCCTGCGTATCCTCCTCCTTTCTTTGCTTGTGTCTTCTTCTCCTCCTCCAGATCTTTCGTCTTCTTCTTTCTCCTCTTTGTTACTGTTGGTGAAGGTCTTCATCTCTGGGTGGTCCCTCCAAACTGTCTCCTTGCGGTCTCCTCACGGGGAGCTGAACCATAACTGTGTGTCCTGTATTTTGTCTTTCATGTGTCCATCTTGTACTCACTGAACCACTCTAGAAAACATACAGACCGTACTGTAGCGTGATGTCAGCTGTCCACTTTGGTTCACATCATTTTGTCGAGCCCGGCCTCTTGTCTGCATGTGGTTTGGCTAGTTTAGTCTGCAGGTTTCACTTCTCTGTTTGTAAAGGCAAGAGCGTGTTTTCCTCTTCCTTTCCAAAGAAAAGGCCGATTGTTTTGAGGACATTACTAATACTGATGCATGAGAGTAACATAAGCAAGATAAGGATGTAGTGGCAGCCCATATTTTCTATTAAGATAAACATTTTTGGCAAAGATACTTCAAATTAGAGGATCTTGTTCAATTGGGTCCAAATTACTTTCAGTCTAATAAGGTCAGTTGTATTGCATCTAATTATCCTTGGGTTGATCTGGACTGTCCTTGTGGCCCTATTTTAGATCGGGTGTCTGTTTTTTTTAAAGATTATTTCATGCACATTGGTTTTGGGAAGGTCGTCCACAGGTTTGTTTGGGATTTGTCCCAAAAATCTTGGACCTGCGGAGGCTTCCACCTCAAATGTGGTTAGGAAAAAGATGAGACAATGTACACTGAGGCAGGATGTTAAGTCAAAAAATATAATCAAATACTGAAGATGACACCCCAGATTTAGATTGAAGATGAAAGGTAACAGTAAATTATGAACAGTTAAATGCACAGTTTGTTAATTCTGCTGCTTTCTGATTGTAAAACAACAACAAAAGACGTAGTTGTGACGTGGTGTTTTCGCTCTCAAACAAGGTCTCCTCTCCCCACGTGCAACCCTGGCTCATTTTGTTATATTGTATTGTTTTTCTTTTTTGGTGGGTCTGACGCCAGAATTTCCTGTGATTGGTCTGAACGTCCGAACAACAGCTGTATTTGCTCTTTCTTAAAAAAATTATTTATTAACTCTGTCTAGGTTTTCAGAGCTAGCACATTGAATAACAAGATGGAGACGGCTTAAAGTCAAAAACACAGGTATCTGTATCAGCCCTGAGGCCTTGGAAGCTTGGTTGCAAAAATTAGGTTATAAAAAATGCAGCTGTGGTTTCTGAATATCTTATATAGAAGTTGGCACAGCATAACGGAGATGGATCGTCCTATAAAAGGCTTCAACATGTCTGCACTGTATCTTCTGTACGAGTGTCCATTAAGTCAGGAATGTGCACTCAAGACGAAGAGTTTGAGCGTCTGTGAGTTTCTGTCCATTAGCTGATCTGTTACAGAGGAAAGGTGTGAGCAGTGAGCACTTCCACTTGTACAGCAGCACATTTATGTGGCCCGTTACATGCATGCATGTGTGTGTGTGTACCCATTAGTGCAGGAATGCTGGGAGGAAAGGTGTGGCCGATCTCAACTTCCCCCCGTGGACTCAACAGGAAGTAACATAGAGAGGGAGGGGGCGAGGGAGAGGAGGCTAGAGAAATGGACACGAAGAAAGCTGATTAAATATGACACCAGAGATTTTATAAGAGGTGCTTATATTTAATGATCATCTGGACAGGCTCAATAGGAGCATGAACTTGCTTCCAAATCAGACTGTGGGAACATTTTTGGATGTTTTTCTCATTATTTTGCACTCATCAAGAGGCTTTACCAACCCAAAATATTGGTATTTGATGTCCTGACATCTTTCTGGTGTATCTACGATCAGCTCGGGAAAATCCTACTCATTTACCTTCAACTAAACAGAAAGAAAAATTGTCAGAATAATTGGTAATGAAAGTAGCTGTTAGGCGATTAAAAAGTTACGCTGGTTTCAATCTCATTCTCATAAATTAGTACCAACTTATACAGTTCTTTAAGAAAATATAAGACAAAGCGTTACCAAAAATTCTGTCAAAATAGTGAAATGAATGGTTGAAAAATTGAAGGAGGATTGTCAGACTGGCAGAGGACCAGTGTAATATAACCAGGAAAACTTCCTTGTTAATGTTTTGCTAAATGAAATGACCTTTACTTTGGTCACTTCAAACATACATACTGTAGCCGAGAGGATAAACACAGGAACTGAAGTAAAAGGTCCCTCTCGTGCTTGAAAATGTAGGTTAGATTCAGTCAGCAGCGTAGCCAAACCACTGTGTTTAGTCTGCCTGGAGCACCCATAACACACAAACATACGTTTCAGCGCTTTAGGCTCTATTAAGCCAAGCTAAGCGTGTTTTGTCTGCACACACACACACTTAGAGGGTGTTGTCATTTATTTACAGACAGTGGATGCAGACGAGCGTGACAGTGCTAAACAAAGGCGGCAGGAATGCTGCAGGTGTGTGTGATAAAAGGTTGAGGAAAGAAAACGCCATTTTTTGTCTTTCTCTCTCTCTCTCAGACACACACAGACTAAACTTAAACAATCAGAGTTATTCTTGAAACATCAGTCAGGGAGCCTCTGACATGGAGATAAAGATAAAACTTGATATGAGTCCCATCCTCCGTCTGTTTTCTTTTTATGTCTCCTCACTTTTTATGCATTTTTTTTTCTCTTCTGCTTTTTTCCAGCATTTCCTGGCAGCACAGTCTTTTTCTGCTTTTTTAATGCTCCTCTGCTCCGTGCAACACGTGAAGCATGCAGACTCGGAATTGGATAATTCCTTAAATATCAAATCAAGTTTTATAGCGCTGTCAAGTATTTTTAGTAGTCTTGTTGCACAGTCGGGGCGATAAATCTGCTGGAATCTGCCATTACAACAGGATTATTTTATGATAAACAGAACATTTTTGGAGGATTGAAATAACCAAAATAAGTGTCTTTATATTTATTCTTCATCTGCATTCAAGGTGTCAAACTTCACCACTAAAAGTACAATTTGTGCACCATTAGTACCTTTAATAGCTCCAGTAAAATGGGCCTTTATTCACCCATTGTCTGTGCCTCCACATTATAATAAACAGCATAAAGCATTTTACCACTGTGGCTTCTCACAAGACATTCCATGTGTGGGTATCTGTTACAGATAAAGGCTTTATAATCCAGCAGCAAACTGCAGTTTAATGTTGTCTGGATAGTTTCACACATCCCATCTGCTCTGTCCATTGAAACCACTAACATTTCCACAACCCTTTTTCAAGGTTGAGACTATCATCTTCTATAGTAAATTTAATCTCCTTAAATTTGACGTCCACTGAATCAAATTGACAACATCCGCTCTCAAGTGTCCCTCTGTGTCCCATAAATTAAAGGAAATTCAGCTTTATAGCTTCTGTCTCACTGTCAACGTGCCAGTTCATCTTTTCAGAGCTTTACAGTGGAGTCATTTAGGGCAAGGCACAAATTAAATGTCAGCTCCACAGGCTTCTGTTTTTTTTAAATTTTTTATTTATTTACGCCTTCATTTAAACAGGAAGTCTCATTGAGATTCGGATCTCTTTCAAGAGTCCTGTATTTTAAAAAAAAAGAGAAACATATGCAGCTTAAGAACAGACAGACAATTAAGGAAAGCATTTACAAGTATGTTTGCAAAAAGTACAAACTTTTTCTGTGGTTTCTGTCTTTTCCCATAGCGGAGGTGTAGCACCTGAAATAAGAAGAGCCTCTGCTAACATTAAAAGAAACTATTGCTTTTTACGAAACAATAAAATTTGACAAAAATGAGCATAGTCCACGCATTTAATAATGATTATTAACATTATTGAAGTTGTCATTTAGTAACTAGGTTTATAAAAAGGCAACAAATGTCAGGATTGTTCCCGCCACCTCCGGTAACAGGTCTCCTGTGTTATTAGACACAGTCCCAACATGCAAAAAATTTTAATCATCACGTTTTATTCCTGTCAAGGACTGCAACTAACTTCTCAAAGTTCAGTCTACTGTCCTAGAGGAGTAAAGAAACCAGAAAATATTTGTGAAGCTGCAATCCAAGAATGCTGACATTTTTTTCTTTAAAAAAAATGACTCAGTGATTAATCAATTATCAAATAGCTGTTGATAAATTAATAGTTGATGATTGCTTAATCGAGTGATTTGTGCAGCTTTAGTTCTGTCTTAATGTAATGTGCTGTGATTAGACTGTATGCAGACGATGCTGTTCTCTGTGGAACAGAATCCTTCTCTAAAAGTTGCTCAAAAAGCAAAAAAAAAACTGCAGCACGTTTTTAAAAAATAAGACAAACTTGCCAAAATTGATCTTTGAACAGTTTTATGTACTTGACTGTACAAAGTTTATGATGCTTTTTCCTACCAAGAACAGAAGTATAAGATACAGGCCTCAGCATCAGTGTCAGTAAGCTTAAAGATTTTACTATGAGAGAGATGATTCTTGTTTCTAGTGCAACTTTATTGAACTTCTGACATGAAAGCTGCACATGAATGAACATTAATATTGAGTTATTGAAACTGTCTTTGTCTTTTCCGTCTGTCCTCGTTTCTCCCGTCTGTCCACTGTGGATCTTCCAGCTTCAGTGGGAGGATTCGCTGTGCTCTTAAATAGGAACATGACCTCATTGTGTTGTAGCTCCGCTGTGCTCTGCTTCTCTTGTTTGTTTGGATTTGGTCGCTCTCACCCTCCCAGTTCCTCTTAACCCTCTCTTACCCTGGGCGTTACACAGCCTCGACTGGACACACTTGTACACACAATCAGGAGGGCTAGAATGATATTTTTGGGCCAGAAACATCACAGTGACTCAGGATTTTCCACCTCTTACATTATGGCATGAGTGAAAGTATCCATTATTGTTTTTCCTTGGAATTGTCCAGGTTGTAGTGTCCCAAAGTTGTTTCTCCAAGCTGTCAACTTATCAGTCCTTTGGCTCTTTCTGGCTGAAGCTGACACTTTGTCCTCTACTTCTTTCCTTGTCTTTAACGTTCCCTCTGTCTGTCTGTCTGTGGATGGTAAGATGACAGATAATCTCCTTACCTGTCACTTCCTGGTAATAAGCTTTGACTCATCAGACCTTGCAGGCGCTTAAACTGAGAACTGAATGTTGAAAAACCCTTCAGGTCAAATTTAACATCACGGTACTTGATAAACAGAAGTTTTAGAAATAAACCAAGGAATCAGTGTCTTTGTCAGTGTCGGAAAGTAACTAAGTATGTACATTTCAGAGTGAGATATTGTACTTTTTACTGCACCACATTTATTTTACAGCTGTAGTTACTAGTTTAGATAAAAAAACATCACATGATCAGCTTATGTGTTAAAGATTAAACCAGTGATCGCTGTAGTTTGTCATGTGTTAGATGTCTTTGAGTTGTTGATGGCTTTCCCTTCAAAACCTTTCAGATAGTTTCATTTAAATAACTGTTAAAAATCCCCAAAGAGGTCAAATTATCTAAAGCCGCATTTCCACCCAAAGTACCTGGATATTTTTGTCCCCCAGTAACTACTTTTCAAGGAACTAAAAGGGTCTTCTCAAGGCTTGTGAAGATTAGGCAAATTAGAACTTAATTTAGACTCTGGTCCTTGTGGTGGAAAAGCTTAAGTTCCTCCAAAGATTCCAAGATCCTGGGGAAAGTTCCTGTGGTGGAAATGCAGCTTAATATTTTACTAAAAATAAAAGATTAGAGAAGAAAACAAACTATTCCTGCAAAATACATAATTCAAAGTACTTTTGAATAACTTTTACTTGTTATGGAGTACTTGGACATCGTAATATTGGTAGTTTTATTTATGTAAAAGACCTGAGTGCTTGTTGCACCACTGGTCTTTGTGCATGTTGCCGAGCAGATTTGTTGAGGTCCAGCGTCTCATGTGTCCTCCTTTAATCCAGATGAGTCAGTGTCTGTGTCTGGCAGGTTGACAGACGCATGCAGGCAGACGGGTCACCGCCTCTCAGGTGTCAGGAAGTGCCTTCAGGTTAGGCAAACAAATTTGCAGCATGCACCCACACAGGGTTTAAACAAGAGAGGAGGCTGGAGTTTTAAATGAATCTTTCAGTAGTATAGTTTTTTCTCATCAGAATCTATTTCTTCCATAATCTATTAAATGATTTTATGAAATGTAATAAATGAAAAAAGCCTCTATACTGTACATGAAACTGACCATACTCCTATATTTTAACATATTTTGTGTGTTATTGGTAAATTCTACACATCCATCACATCTAAGGCTGATGAACTGTTCTGATTTTTTTTTTTAATAGTTCTGTCAGACAACAGTCCAAAACCCAAGAATAATCAGTTTATAATTAGATAAAACTGGGAAAAGAAGCAAACACTGACATTTGAGAGGCTGCAACCAGCAAATGTTTGGCATTTTTCCACAATAAATGACCTATTATTGATATGTTATGTTATGTTATGTGATTATGGATAAACTCTACAATTATAACATTAACATGTTGAAAAATAGAGGAGAAATGTCCATCACAATTTCCGAGAGCCCAAGATGACATCTCTAATAAATCCAAAATTCAAAGATTCAGTTTACAGTTATATAAATATTTCAAAAAAAGGAACAAATACTGATTTGAGAGATGGAAACACAACATATTTGGCATTTTTCCATAATGAATTACATGAATTATTCATCAGTTATTCATCAAAAATGTATTGTTAATTAATGTTCTGTCATTTAGCTTCTACTAATTAATTTATCGACTGTTTCTGCACAGATTTAAACAGTGAGACACTAAAACATTTAAATATGAACATATTTATGGATGCTAAATGCAACCTAATGATCCTATTTTGATTTTCCAACATAATAAAATGGAAAACAGACATTGAAAGAAAATATTTTTCTTGGAATCTACAGTAAACATTAATAATGTTTAATAATTTCAGCAGGGAATAAGACTGACTGAAGTTCTGATTTGCAGGTTACAGCTCTGTTCACTTACTGCAGAGTGATCGTCCAATTTAAATCTAATCTAAACACGTGGCAGAGGACATGTTTAATGTCACCTCAGCTGTCACGCACAGACCGGCGTTTCTGTCTCCGAGTTATAAATCAGTGGACACATTACAATGTTAGAAGACGCTCTCAGAGCTGCAGTATGTGTGTGTTTGTGTGTCTGCAGTGTTTGCACATGCTGTATTGGCACCTTGTCTTTTCCCTTGAGCAGTGTGTGTTCTCCATATAAGGGTGTATGCGCCTGCAAAGCCTCCCTGGATTCTGCACTATGTGTATGTGTGTGTGGTTTTTAATAGATGTAGAGGAGAACTGCACTATGCCCATGTAAGCACACACTACACTGGAGAATTAAACTCGCTGTATTGGCACTCACATACTGTACACATACAGACAGACAGAAGATATAAAACATCAGGATGGACTCTAGAGTTTATGCGTCCCATTTTTATAATTTAAGGCTTAAAAAAATGGGGAAAAAAGAGGATGTAGTTTTTACGTAGCAGGGTGGAAATCATAAGTTTCATCATGATATGATAATATATCAATATAAAAACATTCTAGAGGCCAAAAATATTATTTTTCCAATTCTTATTTTATCACAGAATGGTTTGATTTATAATGATGTGATAGGAAAACATTGGAGAAGCTGAAATTGCCCCGTACATAACTTTTTGTAAGTCGTTTAGAAAACAAAAATTCAATTTTTCTCAATTGATTTATTGTTTCACTTATAGACTGAAAACGGTGGAAAAAAGTCAACAATAATTTCACAGAACCCAAAGAAGCATCATCGAAATTGATGTTTTATCCAAACAATAGTCCAAAAAAAGGGAAAATAATAGGTTTACTATCATTTAAGACCAAGAAAAGCAGCAAATATTCACATTTGAGAAGCTGCAACTAGAGGATATTTGGCATTTTTGCTTTAATTATGACTAAAACGATTATCAGTTATAAATATATTGTTGCTGATTAATTGAAATCAATACCTTTCTGGCAGATCAATAGCCCAGAGATTTTCTTTTCCAATATTTTTTATTATCTAAAATCTAATTAGGGAGAAAAGTACAGTATTTTTTAGAATTCTAAGAATTTAACTGATTAAAAATGTATTAACCAGTAGTCTAGAAATGGTAGTAATTGCTCCTCATTTCACATTGTTTTGTTTGGCGGATTCATTTGTTGAATAAGGAAACTTAATGAAACTTAAAATGAGAAAAAATGATTTTGTTTGTCTTCATTGGGATTCTTACGGTTGATAGTCATTTATTTTTTTGGGAACAAAAATGTGTGATTATTGGTGCTGAATTTGACTTTTTGTAGCAGAGCAGTCAGGGTGGAGACTTGTTGTGCATGTGCCACTTTTTCCTGAAAACCAAACATCTGCATGCAGCGACTGCCTGAAAACATTTTAATTGGCTCTGAGGTCGGCGGACGGGCTCTTTACAACTCATTATGCAACATATTTGGCTTTGTCCTGTGACCTGAATTATAGTTTTATGTGTTTTCTGCAGCTGTGAACTGTTGTAAAAATCATTTTAAAGCAGGACAACTTGCTTCAAATAATTCATCAGGACTCACATGTTGAGTCTGTGTTTTTGACCTGCTGTCAGTCATGTTAGCCCACTCTGAAGCCTTTGGTTGTTCAAGCACACATGCAGATGTTCGTCTCTGTGCTGCACACATGTGTCTGTCTGTCATCTTTATCTAGAAGTTTCTCTATCAGCTGACCTCTGCTTTGACCCTCTGGCCTACCACACCTTCAGCAGCTATTTATACATAAACACAGTATGGACTGCTGACTGTGGCTCCCTTCAGTCGTCACATACAGTACTTGTGCGTCTGACTTAACAAACACACGTGTGCATACATGCTGCAAACACCACAAGAATCAGTTCTACACAGTATTCAAATCCACGTGGCCTCCTGTCAGTTAAATTTATCACAATTTTAGCTGTGGAAACCGTTTTTTCTGCCTCACATTTTTGAGTTTGTATGCTCTGTCCTGCAGGAGGAATCCATGTTTTGTCTAAAATTAGAAGTCAGTCGCGCAGCATGAGACCCTGGCTGATTAGAAATGTTTTATTTGTCATGTGTTGACCCTCCAGCAGCGATGGCCTCTCATACCTTTGAGTCCGAGCCTGAAATAATTTGGAAGGAATAAAGCAGCACTTTTATAGAATTCCCC
>JAJHUR010096145.1:0-10300 GCA_027495735.1 Lutjanus campechanus | reverse complement strand
CCAATCGACCCCCACAGATATATTGTACTCATTTGGCCAGTAAAATCATTTTGCTTATAAATGGTAGAGATGGACAATCAATGTCTTTGTTGACTCAGAAACAGATAAAGTCCAAATTCCTCATGCATGTTGTGTCTGTTTATTGATAAAAGCAGCAGTAGATTGCTCATATTAGCGTGCCCCCATTTGTTCAAATCCCGGCTCAGGCAGGAACTTTCTGTGTGGAGTTTGCATGTTGTCCCCTTTTTTGTGTGTGTTGGCCTCAGGTCGATTTTTCCTGTCAGTGCCCTTAGTGCTGGCTTAGAACTGGAGCTGGTCCCCAGGTGCTGCACAGTGGTATCAGTCAGGTCAAATGCAGGAAAATAGTTTCACTACATGTGCTGTATTTGTACGCTGGTTTAACTTTGAATTAAAGTTTCAAGGTATAGTCCAACATTTGGGAAATACACTTACTGGGATTCTTGCTCAACAGTTACATGAGTAGTCAGTCCGTTTAAAGACTAAAAACAGCTAGCCATTTTTTCACTTTTGTTTTTGTACAGAATAAACACAGAATCTAATAACTTGTGAGCTTTAGAAGTTGGACAGAACCAGGCTAGCTGTTTCCCAGTCCTGTTTTTTCAGTCTTTATGCTAAGCTAAGCTAATTGTTTCCTTGCACCTTCACATTTATCTCACATTCATCTAATTCTCTGCAACAAAATATTTGTTTCTTCAGTTCTTGTCGGTGAAGCAGACCTCTGAAATAATTCATGATTAAAGATTTTCCTAGTCAACTAGTAGTCATTATTTATAGATTTTAGTTGATTAGTTTATGATATTAGTTTTTTTTTTTTTGTTGTTGTTGTTGTTTTTAGCACAAAGCGAGCTGCATCTCAAATGCAGTAATGAGTCTGAATGTGTCAGAACAACCAGCAAGGAGACTGAACATTTTGTTAATTTACTTCACACAGGTCTTTTGTGAGGAATAAATACTTTTCTGACATAAAACTGTTCAGATTTAAGATATCTTGAAAGCATATATATCCCATATAGGTAGGTCACCTAATACTGTAACTTTTATGCAACAAACGCATGAATCTGAAGTGATGTGCACCTTTGTGCAGGGTTGTGAGCATGTTTATTTGTGCTTTAGAACATAACTACTGTCAAACAATCAGAAAATAACATTATTTCTCTAATTCACTGCTTTTTTCTTGCTATTGCCACTCTCTCTCTCTCTTAATTCACTGTCTAGCTTGCTCGACAACCACTGCTGATCTCGTCTGCCAGCAGTGATCTGAGACAGCCAAGCAAAGGTAAGGTGGTGTCAAGTTTAAGATTAAATATAAAATGTCTTGTGGCCTGGAAGGAAAAATAATAATTACCTTGTAAACTATGATGAATAATTGCATGCTGAGTCCTGTAGAGATATAAAGTCTGTTTTTCTTTTTAACAACAAAAATCAGCAGACAGGCATGAAATTGTGTTTATCATCTCAGTACAGAGTAATATACACAGGATATTTCTCTGACTCGTTTAATATGAATGTTGTTGTTATTAAAGATTGTTTCTTGAAGTGCAGGTTCAAATATTCTTTTTGGCACAATCAGCATAATGTCATGGAAAAGGAAGTATTTCAGTAAGAATAACTGGGGTGTGTAATTTTCAAATCCACCAAAAATATGAATATATTTGTATTCCTGAGTGTATTCCTAGACCAATAAAACTATAGGAGGGCTCTGGTTTCCACTGATGTCTCTGTCCAGGAGATCTGCTAATGAACTCCTACAGAGAGACATCTGGCTCAGGTATTTTTCCATTTCTACCCATTGAGCGAGACATACTGTACACAGCGCCTAATTTGTATAATATGTATGCTGACCTAGCTCCTTCGTTTCATATGTATCTTCCTTTAATGTTGCTTTAAATTCATCTTCTCACAGAAGAAGCAGCTTTGCAACAGACTGCAGCGGATCATACAACCTATGCTTGGATGGTCGTCTGCTGGAACCTGGAAATTTTACTTCATCACTGTTAATATTAATGTTGGCAGAACTTTGCAAATCTCTGCTGTCACTTGTGGTGGGATTGCAGTAAGTGCTTCAACATCTGTTGCCGGGCAGGGATCTGCTCTCTACTGAGTGCACTCCTCTATTATGTTTTTTAAATACAAAGATCATTCATTTGAGAAGAAAACTTGGACCTGTATTTTTTTGCTGCTTTGAAAGTGAACTAAACATGATTTTAGTGTCATTTTTAATATGTATTATAAAGCTTGATTTGTTGATTGACTCTAACATCCATGTCTTCAAAATCTGCTGCCAACATAAACACCTTTTCTATTTTCACATTGAAAGTGGGAAGAGATGGAAACATTAAAACGCCAAACAGACGAGTCATTAATCAAGATGCATATCAGAGCCAATGAACCTATTTTCACTAATTATGTAATCGACCTTTTGTCAACTAGCGCTACTTGCTGAAACACTCAATTAAAATCAGAGAGGAGCAGACTGATTAAGTTTGTAAAATTTATACAGAAACTTAAGTGCTGACCTTTTGCAACAGCAAGATTACATCCCACATGAAGCCAAAACAAAAACAAATCAGATTCATTAAGTTTTTTCAAGTGCAAATCAAAGAAATTTTAGCATTTTATAATATTGTGAAGATAAATGGATTGTATTTGTTGGCAGTGTGATGCATCTTTGTGGGTGTGTTTGGCATCAAAGTTAAAACTCTTAAAAAAATTAAATCTTAATCAACATAGGGTGAAAAGTTACATTGTAATTTGTGACATTTCATGTTTTGCTTGTCTTTGCTAGTTGTGATAATAATAAAAATTCAACCCAGCAAACCTTTTAGACTTGATCATTTTTCTGTCATCTTGTCTAAGTAACATATTTTACATTTCCAGGAGGCAGTAGCAGCAGTGATTCATTTGGAGTAAAGCAGAGAACAAACACATCGGCTCTCACTTTCATGTCTGAAAAAAGCAAAGAATGACACAACGTGAACTGGAACATCATCATCATCAGAAAATCTACGCATTGAAGCTTATCATCAAAGATGATGTCAAAATGTGGGGTTAAGCTCCTACTCAAGCCTTGGACGCCTTTAATAAGCTTCTTGGTCATTTAGCACTTGTCAAGCAGTCCATGAGAAAGTGAAATCGCATCATTACAGGCAGAGGACTGGTTGATGGACTGCTTATTCTGCAGCCAGTTTAACTCAGCTGACAGGCTTGTTAAATGTCCACATCATCACTGCAGTCTGAATACACAGTAAGCAGATGTATTCTACTATAAAGTCTTTCTCCTAAAATACTTGCTTATTATTTCATCAAGCTCCTGTGAGGAATATCAAAGAAAGGATTATGTACATCATAAAACGTGTTAAAACTCTACACACATTGTTCACCTCAACAGATGTTTTCACTTATTCGGCCTGATTAGACCTCCTCTGTGTGAGAGAGATCACCTTCAGTCTCTTCTTGCACCTGTTGAGGTGATGAGAGTCTTTCGCAAAATAGTTTCTCATTTCTTGTGATAGTAACTCATTTATTTTCAGAAAGTTTCTCATTATTTTGCAATATAAACTCTCCGACGCCATTTGTATGGTACTTGATACATGAGTTTCTGAGTCCCGCACAACATGTGATCAATACTTTCCTGAAAAACCTCTTGTAGGCAATCTGGGTCATGTCTTCTGCCCTCTAGTGGATTATCAGAGCACTGCAGGTAGAAGCTGGCACTTGCTAATAATTCTTTTCAAACTGATTGTCACTCAAACAAATTCTTGGCTATCAATATCTGTATGCTATATTGACCAATTCAGACTTTAGTGACCAAGCTGCTTTTGCAGACCGCAAGGCAAAATAAAAGGGTTCCTGTTTGAAAAAACAAAAAAAACAAAACAAAAAAGCTAACAAATTGAAATATGATACAAACAAATTTTATTATTATTTATTGAAAAAAAAAAATAAATGACTGGCAATGATTTGATGTGTCAAGCATCACAGGGCTATGTGCCTTTTCACACCTGAAAGTTCAAACCAAGGTTTATGTTTTTTAAAACTGTACACATTTGATCCATTTAGTTTTGGTTTCACATTGCTATTAAACAAGCGCACCTAAATTATTGTCCACGACAAACCTAAGTCCTGTCGATTGATTAATTGGTTTGTAGACAGGCATGCATCTAATGTCAGAGTGTTGTCAGTTCACTTCTATTCTCTTTTTTATCCTCTTCGAAAATAAATTAAATGTGTCAGATTTTTTTGTGAGTTTTTCCCAGCTGACTCTTTATAAAGTTGCCAACCAAATGGCAATTGAACATTTGGTCTCCCCCTCTCTCCATGTGCAACTGTGGCTCATTTTATTTTGTTGTGTTGTTGCTTCGTTTTGTTTGTTTGTTTGTTTGTTTGTTTCTTTTCCTGGTTCTGATGGTAGCCTGAACTTCCTGTAAATGGTTGATGCATTAGTCCAGTAACTTAATATGACCCCTATACTGTACAGCTGAAAGCAAACATGAAACAAACAAATGAAGCAGATAACTGAAAGTACAAACAGTGACACAGGAGAGAAAATAAACTTCAAACCACAAAGATTCAGTTAGAAGCTACAAAAGTACTGAGGACTGAACACACTGAGACTTTTAAAAACCTCTTTCTCTCTGATCTTCTGCACAGACATGAGTTAAGTCTCACAACAAAAGCTTGTTTGAGGGAGAGAAAGGGGGGTTGTCATAGGTTGGCCGCAGTGGATGCACCACAACCCACGGCGGATTTGGCTCTACTCCTGAGATGGACCGTGTTGGGTGCAACTTGGCAAGGTTGGGTTCTTTGGTCCGGACCGTAGTAGGTGAGGTTTCACACCTCTGATTTTGGTTGGATCAAACTGAAAAGTTGAAAGTCTGGACCAGATGAGGTAGGTGTGTTATTCTGAGTTATGAGTTTTGAGTTTTTGTAGTTTGACTTACAGAGTCTTTTTTTCATCACATTGGTGGAAAAAACCTTCCACACAAATGGGACAGAAAATAGCATGGGGTGGAATTGTAAACTGCAGAAGCTTGCATGGCTAGCGGGACAACAGCAACACTCCACAAAGTTTCAAATTACAGATTCTCATCAAACACTTTGACTATTATTAACCTTGTTGTCGTGCACTCACTGCAAGCTGCATCCCTTCTCACTCTGATGCCTCTATTACTTCGCTGTGCAGTTGTATAAACAAGGATATAAACAATCAATATGTCCTGAATGAGAGCTTAATCCCAATCCTTTGGGATCAGTTTGCTATCAGAAGTGAATGCATCTCACCCCGTTCCTCATAAAAATGAACAGAGAGTGAAATCCGTGGTGACCGCAGTCTTATTTGTAGTCTATATTAAGGATGGATCACCACACACACTTAACACCCAACTTCAACTTAAAGTGAGGTTGTACATGGTGAAGTGATGTGGGGTCTGTTGTGTGTTACTTATATCATCTTCTTGTTTTCATTTGCATTTAACAGAACCATCTTGCCATCACTCATAAGAGAAAGGAATGGAAAAAGCATAGTTATATTTAGATTTAGAATAAAATATATATTTAAACAAGCTTCTTGTGCCGTTTTTGAGAAAGAGTCAAAATAAAGACAATTTATGTTATCTCTCTGCAATATCCTTCAACTCAGACTCTCTACGCTCAGCTTGTTTTCACCTCTGGCCCAAACTACAACAATTCTCTTTTTGACATCCTCCCAAAAGATTCCCTTTGACACCTACAACTCATCCAGAATGCTGCGCCTCAACTCAGCCTTCATTAATTGTCCTTGGTCGCTCTCTTTCTACAGTCTCTGTGGTGTCTGCTCATAGCAGAACCCCCACAACCTCATGGTGCTCTGAATTCTGCCTTCATAGGCCACTTAGCTGCCCTCCTACCTGTTATCTCTCCATATAGTCTGAACTCTTCTCCCTCCTGGCACTGCCGCAGTGAATGAATGACCTTCGTTCTGACCCTTATGTTGCCAACTAATTTTTTCAGGTGAAGACTCTCATCACCTTCTCCTCACTGAATTAGTTTTTATCCTGTAACTTCGAAATTGCTCTACAAAGATTCCCTTTTCGTTCTCTCTTTGTATCTTTATCTGAGCCATGACCCTTCATTTTCAGAAATGACATTGAATTATTTGTAGCTTGTGATGGCAATGTTAGCTAATTACCTGAAATGTGAATATATAATGTGATTTTTAGATAATTGTGCATCATTTTTGCTCTATTTTTTGCCATATTGCAAATGATGTGGTTAATCCTGCTTTGCATCTGTAAAATGTGCTAGCCACTCAACCATTTACTGACTGACAGGATAACAACATTAAAATACTAGTGTGGCAGTTTCGATGGTGGGGTAAACAGCCCAAAAATTTGTTTAAAGTATTGGCTGTGTTTGACCAAAAAAAAAAAGACAAGAAAAGAAAAAGAAATCCAAAAATAAATTTGATGAGCTCATCAACTCCAAAGAGTGTTGTCCCTCAAGTCACAGGAGACCATGGAAACATGATGATGTTTCTATGTTATTGTTATTAGTTTATTTTTTTAATAGACTATTTCAGAATTCAGAACACATTGAATAGATTGTCATGAAATCTCATACCAACATTTGTCAGGGGATAACTTTTCCTCTAGTGCCACCAGCAGGACAAAGTTATCTCAAAATCTATATGGACTGGCACACAATTTGATACAGACATTCTTTGTCTACAGAGACCATTCCTATTGAACCTCCATGTGTTTCACATTTGTGCTTTTGAGTTTAATCTTTCAACAACTATTGGATTGGATGGATTACCGTGAAATTCAGTGCACACAATTCATGACTCTCTCACGATGAATTGTAATCATATTTGTCCAACTGACCCATTTTAAGTCCTGCCAATTTTTATTGTGTTCCACGGACAGTTGAGCAAGCTTGGTGCCCATGCAGAACCTCATTCAAATCTGTCTTTTCCTGTCACATCTTAAGTTAGCTACTTTCTTGGCAAAATGCTTGCTAACTAGGTAGCTAATGATTGTTTTGGTTAGCTAACTAGTCAGGTAGCATTGTCTTTTCAACATAGATGAGGCTAGCACATAGTATATAAGTATAGGAAAGAAGAAAGTTGACCAAGGCTCAGCAAAGCCTCCTCCCAACTGGTATTGGAGCACAGAGCAAAAAGGGGTGGGGCTTAAGATAGATCAATTCCTTTTTTTCGCATTCTGTATCTCTTGCCAGACAGCAGTAGGGTGAACGGGCTGTGGCTGGGGTGGGCATTGTCTTTTAGTATCCTTTGGGCTCTGTGCAGGCATCTCACCTCACCTATCATTGATGCTCTGTAGATGGGTACCAATGATTTTCTGGTGGTTTAAACCGCCCACTGCTGAGTCTTCCTGTCCTGGACTGTGCACATCCCATACCACTTTGTGGTGTTTCCAGTCAGGGTGCTTTTTATTGCTCCTTTGTAAAAGCTAACAAGGACTTGGCACCAGAACTTTGCCTTCTTAAGTTTCCTGAAGAAATACAGTTTGGCTTACAGCACAACTGGGCCTAAGTACTGTTATACTTGAAAGACTGGATTCAAACTCACAAGCTCTCTGTTATGAGACCAACCAGCTCAAATAAGAGAGTTTACTGAGCAACATCAGCTCTCACACAGAGAATAATTAAGCACTGGAGTTCAAATGCAATCCTCTGAACTTTTTACTTTAAAAATAATGTTTAAATAATAATGTTTAGAAATGTTTTATTTGCATGTGTATCTGCAGTGGAAACTTTTAGTTGAAAAGGAATAGTCACATTTAGGGCATTCTTACATACTAAATTAACAGTCAGTGAAGACATCTTTAAACATATAAAAAATAATGAGGCGAAATGTGGACGCTGTGATGTCTAGATTCATTAAACTGTTTTGTGCAAATTTCTAGTCTGCTTTTCTTTCTTTCTCTGTTTGTGTAAATTCATCATCACTGAAGAGAGAGAAGGACCGGACTAGAACAGTAATTCAGGCAGGGAATCTAATGTCAGCAAGCCAATCTCCACACATTCACAGCAGACTGAGAATACTGTAAACATTTTGTTAAAATACTATTTCTGTTTATTGTTTATGGCACTTTTGTAATTACACAAAACACCTGCTTCAAAAAACATTCAAAATAGATAAAAACAAACAGTTTCTTCGGTTTCAAGAGTTAGTAAATTACACCTTCATAATTAAGGATACAAGAATAAATGGTTGTGTCATTTTTGTGGATTTTTGCTTTTGTTTTTCACCTGGCGTTTCCACAGAGCCAGCATGTTTAGGGCACTATGTCCCTTGCTCGTCTAGAGATCTGTCATTTTGCAGCGTTTAACTGCACTTTCCTCCTCTTTCACCTGCACCTGTCAGTTTCTCCTCCACACTCCTCATCTATGTGCGCTCCGCGCACTGACTGAACATTGTGTTGATGTGTACGTGCTTGCAGCCCATCTTGTGTGATGAGATCACCAGCGGTCAACAGGTCTGAGTCACTGTAGTTGCTTCATGCTTTTTTTGCTTTGATTTATCCCTTTTATTTTGCATTTTTAACACTGGCTGGATACTCTGAGCCAATCATCTGGCCAGGCCACTGAGAATTCTCCCCATGTCAAAGAACACAAGCACATGAAAAGACGGGATCAAAGCCAAACACTCAAAACTGACAATGAACACAAGCAGATACAAGGTGCTAAGTGGTTGATAACAAACAAGACTGGTTTCCAGCAAACAAACACTGTAGGATGCTGAATAATGTTTGTCTTTGTGCACAGCAACAAGACTGAATGCAGAAGGCCGCACGCAATTAGACTCAAATACACTCATCCATTCTCTTGACTGAAACGCTTTGGCTGACCCTAAACAATTTATGTTTCTCAAGATGAGGAAAAAAGCTTGTTTCCTAATGTCTTCACAGTTCACAATACTGTGAAAACAAATTCAAAATCAATACTAAATCTTACAACCATTTGACAGATAAGTGGCTGTGAGAGGACAGAAACAATATTATGTGTGCTGCTTCCATTGGCACAAAAATATGTCGTATTTTATTGGTACTTTTGCATTTTTTGGGACGTTTCATTTGAAGTTCCCCTTAGAAGAAAACTCCCCTGGTTATGTAAAGGTCCAGTGTGTAAAACTTAAAGGTAAAGGTCAACTTAAACGTGATCACAGTCTTACAGAGTACAGTTATATAGTCAAATTCATTCTCTGCATTTAACCCATCCTAGAATTAGAAGCAGTGGGCAGCCACTGTGCAGCACCCCGGGGACCAACTCCAACCCTGAGCCACTGACTTGGTGCCAGCAGGATGTCCATATAAAGAAAATCTATTTACAGAATATGCCAGAAATTGAAAATAATATCTATAGGTATGTTGTCATTGGAGTATAGATAGGACCTATTGCATTTTTGTTACCTTAGAATGAGCCGTTTATATCTACAGAGGGCGTGGGTCCTCATCCAGGGAGGTCATCATGTTGCACCATGTGTCTTCAGCAGCTTAAAATGGACAAACCAAACACTGGATATAGACAGGGCCTTTTGTTTTTTTTACTACTACTACTTGCTGCCACCGTATGTTCTTCTACTTGGAATGGGAGGATGAGATGAGCAGTATTCACTTAGTTACAATCTACAACCTCATGGCTTGATGCCACTAAATCCTACACACTGGTTATTTGTAGAGCAGTTGTGGACAGCATATTTTGTTCCCTTGCTATTTCATACAGTAGATGCATTTTATCCCTGTTGTTTGTGTGGCGAAACTCAGTCTATGAGTTACTCTCCATGAACTGCTGATCCCATAGTTTTTAGTTTATTTTTTTTAATTTCTGTTCTGCATCTGGGCAACACATCCATGCACGGAATTACAAAAATATTTTACAGAACATGCATCTTCTGGTCATACAAAAAACCAAAAGCCCTCCACTCCAAACATTACCACATTTTCAAGAACTTACATTCTTTTAATTAACATATTCAAAATACTGTAATGAGTTTCACTGATACCTAAGGTTGATCCTTTGGTGCACATTTGTGCACACACAGAAAAATATCTTCTAGCACCGTATTTCCAAAGACCAGAACCTCAGCAGAGTAGTCAACCAAAGGACAGACATACACACAAGTTACAGGAATGAAGGAAAATTCAAATCCCCAATTTAGTTATGAACCAAAGCACCGGAGCAATTTTGACCTGACGATGATGCTGGATATTCACTCAGAGAAGGACATGAAGGTGTGAACCAACTTTCATGCCAATTCATTTAGTTGTTATTTCTGGAC
>JAJHUR010096143.1:5883-17772 GCA_027495735.1 Lutjanus campechanus | reverse complement strand
AAAAAATATAAAACCTTTACACATTTCAGTATATCAAATATCACCACCACTCACATAACCTGACAGGCCAGATGGTTTGTTACACAGGGCCATCTGGGAAGCTTCCCAAAGAAACTGTTTGGAAAAGGGCAGGCACTTTCACACAACACAAACACAGGTGATCTGATGAACCATCTGTCGTGTCTAACATGGGCTAACTTCAGCCAATCAGAAGCAAAGCCGAAGCTGGCCGAAAGAAGAGCAAAAACATCTTTTCCATCGATAAAAGCCTTCAGTGTCGTTCTTTGTTCTTCTTTCACTGAAGAAAAACTTCTGATAAGTTCTGATATAACTGATGCTATCACAGTATCTACACTAACATCTTCAGGAGCTGCCATTGTTTGTTCGAGACAAGTTGTTTCCATGGACGCTTCTTGCTGTCAGCGCACCTAAAAACACACCCGTAGCTGCCAGTAGTCCCTCGTAGGACGCTGATTGGTTCGTACCACCTCTGGTACGGATACAGACAGATTACTTGGAGCCTGGCAAGATGGATTCTTGTGTAGTGTTGCGAATTCAGCTGCCTTTGCAAGGTAACCACTGTCGTCTGATGGGATTTTCAGAACCTTGTTTTCTGCTTGTTGTTTGACTTTTCAAACCTGAACCATGTCCATTTGATAGCAGTTGCACCAGTGTTTTGGCCAAGTCCTCCTTCTCCTTATCGTGCACAAACAAGCTAAAACCAAAGCAGTCTGTTTAGCTTAGTTTGCCATCTATCTTCAAATTTGGCAAAGCTCTGACATTACTGGTTCTTTTATCTGTGCTTTTGATGCTTTGTTGTAACTTACTATCGTGTTGCTTTTTGGTCAGGCATCACGGTGCAGTCAATTTAAAACCGCAAGGCAAATTTATACCAGTATTCTTTATATACCGTTTATACCTTTCACCCCTATGCTCCATTGTGTTGCTGTGTTGTTATTAACATTATGTGTCCAGCAGTGGAGAGCAGCCTCTCTGCTGCAGTCAACACCCACTGCTGTCCAAAACACTGTTCGGACGCAGGGCGTTTGAAATGAAACAGACTCTGGGCCGAGTTATTTTCTTCGCCCACCAGAGTTGGTTGAACTTTTGTGAAGTGCTGCATTGTGTGTTTGTCAGACGTTCTCATTTGTTATTGCTTGAGCTTTGCTCTGTTAAAAATAGTCTGTAGGAGATGCAAATACATATGTATACATACATACATACACACACACATATACATATATATATATATATATATATATACATATATATATATATGTATATATATGTAAATATATACATATATATATAGTCATATATTGACAAGATGGGCTTAATTATGTCCCATAACAACAATATACTAAGATGTGTGGTCTGTGTTCTGATATCAATGTGGTATTTCACCCAAACACACTCACAGACATCGAATAAACTGATCTCATATTGTATGTGTGTATTATTAAGTCTAGTTTGCTTAATCTTCCAAGATTCAGGAATAAAACTAGCCTGTCTGTTGCCAATCAGTCCAACTTTTGTTGTGTACTCAGAGCAGGGGCTGAGGTGTCATGGAACTCACCCCTGAGCTTGCTGAATGTCCTGCAAAACCACGCCCATCTGGGCGAAAACGTTTTTAGGGAGTCCCACAATGACATGATTACAAGCGCAGCGCTGCAACACATCGAGCCAACAGATGAGTTCAGTGGCACTGAGTTCAGTCTGAGCTCACCACTGGTTCACATCATGCTGCCAAAACCTCTCTTTTCCTCTGTTAATGGCACTGGTTTTTGTTTGTTTTTGTTCTAGCACTTTAATCTTCATATTATGTGTGTAATGTGCTGCTCTGTGACTGGGAGCATCACAGTTTTCTCTTAACATCTCAGTGTTGTTTAATGTGAATGGATGTGATCTGTGTTTCAAAGATGCAGTTTTATGAGTCTGATCATGTTGCCTTCGTGACAGTTTAATCCTCATCCTGTTTGTTCGGCCAGCTGCAGCCACGCTTTTCACAATCAAGCCACGCTTTTCTGAGCTGTCACAGACATGCATAAGCACAAACCTGCGCACGCGCACACACACACACACACACACGCTCAAGGCCTCATGTAGGTGTTTAGTGTTGGTGTGAGCAGCAGATGGTGTTGCCTCCATGCAGCAGAGTGGATTAGAAGCTACAGGTTGAGTAACAGGTGGAGGAGCGTAGGCTCCCTGATCTACATCTTCCTCGCTGCAGCAGGCTGTGTGAGCTCACTGACGCGTGCTCCAGTTGTTCGTCCTCAGCTGTGACTGCAGGTAGCAGATCTGAGGAGTCAGCAGTGCTGCTTCCTGTGTTTTTCCCCCCGTGATGGCTAATAATGCTCTGTCACATTTTCCACTTCAGTCTGTCCTACATTCTGCTTCATGTAGACACAGAGCGCCAGCTAGCAGATCAGCGAGATAGGAGGTACTCCGAGCGAGGTCCCAGGGGGCTCCAGGCGCCCCCAGCTTAAAAAAGGAGGAATACAGTTTAATGTCAGTGCATGGAAATGCAAAGAGGCTCCGAGATGCTCTGAGGAAAGCTTTTGGATTGTACAACTAAAAGCAATGAAACACCTCGACCTCAATGATCTAACTGCCTCTTCTCCTTTTCTGTGAAATGTTTATGAAATGAATTATATAAAAATGTATGTTAATATATGGAGAATGTGGAACTGTTAATGGTTATGGTTGATGGGTAGTTATGAGGAATTTATCATGTGTACATAAAGAAAAGATCAGGTCCATTTTGACCTGATAGCCACATTACATTTATCTTTTGTATTAATGATTTAACCCCCACACTCACCTCTCCTTCTTCCCATTCCCTTCCCATTCCCAAGATGGGAAGAATTTTCATCAGTGTAGATGAATTGTCAAGGCACAAAAAACACAGGTTTAAAAATCCAAAAGTTGGGTTTATTTTTCCAAAATAAGATTCAACAAAGCCCCTTTAAAGAGGTCAACGAAAGTAAAACTCACCAATAGTCCAACAAGACAGAACAAGACATGAGGGAAACATACTGTCTGATCAAACCAATTAACCCACACAGGGGAGGACAACATAGACGATAATTAAAACTCAACCCCCCATGCTGTCAGAGCTCTTGGTATGGTCCTTGGCTTTGGCCTCTGCATAAAACCAGGCTCCGCCCTCAGCACCATCTTTGGCCTGACCAGGAAGAGAGCTCAGCAGCAGGTAACTCAAAAGGCAAAGAGAAATGAATTCATATAAAACCAACTAGCAACATGACAAAACAGTGAAAACTAAATGTGTGCACTTCATCTAGAAAACAGTGTAACAGTGCTAATAAACGCTAAACCAAACAAACTGATTGTGTTTTGGAGCAAATGAAAGTAAGAGCACATGTGGCAGTGATTTGGGTGAGCGTGTGAACCCTTAAACCTTTCATTGTTTGACTGTGGGCACAGCCATTGAATTAGTTATTTAGCTGTAAAATAATGTTCTTGGATTCTGTTGTTTTGTACCTATTTGGTTCATCGTTTACTCATTTTTTCTGGTGGGTGGTATGGAAGCCTGCTTGGTTTATCCTTCATTGTACTATGTTTGTTTGTGTTTGGAAGAGCTTTTTTACTTTAAGTCCTGAGCCCATTGGTTACTACTGAAAGTGTAAATAGTTAAAAATCTACAGGAAGGAAAGAAGGAAAGAAGGATAGAAGGAAATTGTGCTTTTGTTGGGGACTATTTTCAGTGGCGCATTGATATACATACTCAGAGTATTTGGGGCAACATGACTGTGTGTGTGGGACTGAGTCAGACTACAGAGTGTGTGTTTTAGACAACAATGGAGCTCTATGGCACACAGTTTAATCAAATTAGAAGTATTTTAGTAAACTTCATACCAATTCAAATTCTGTAATGTGACAAATACCAGCTGAAATATAACACTGATAAAATTTTCACTGCTGAAATGGTCACAACTGAAATGTAATGATGTTGGACAAAGGAAGATGTAATTCTTTTTTTCTTACTTTCAGTTAAAATTCTGTAATGTGATGTTTTTTGAATATCAGCTGAAATGTAGGCTAACTAAAATGGTCACTGTTCCGAAATATGACAGTCAACTAAGGTGTTTATTATAGTGTTTGGTTCAGTGTATATTTAAACTAATGAATCCTTAAATTTTGAATCAGTATGATCAATTTTATCTTAATCAATCTGAAATCTGAAAACCATTTAAAATAATTGTGAAAATATTTTTTCAATGTATAGAACAACATTTTAATAGGTTAATATAAGCCCATTTATTTTGATATTTATTATCGTCTTTCAGAAGTGACGAGAGAAAAAAAAATCTGAAACTGTGTGAAAATAAAAAAAAAAGAGAATTAACTGGACAATTACTGGAAATGTGCAACTTGAATGTTACACAGTTTACATAAATACAAAGTTCTGGGAAAAAGACACTTTTATCTAAAGATGTTTAGCACTCTGACTTTGAACCAAGTCTGCAGAATGGGCCAAATACAGTGTAAGATGTGGTCAAAAGTAAAAAAATAATAATCAGGAACATCTTTTCAGACAGTAGTGAGAGAGAAGTGTTCAATATTAAGTAAACAAATATGACATTATGAAATAAATTATCATATGAATACAGACAAGATACATAACACAACTGTTACACTGTATTCAGTAATTCAACTAATTTCAAAAACTCTTTGCACAATGAAATACTTTATTTCAGGTATTTTTTAAAATTCAGTTACAGCTGTTTGTATATCTAAATGTCCTTTTATCCAAAGTCTGTTTTTATTTTATGATGCATTTTCTCATTAAAAAAGCCAGGCTGTAACGTGACTGGTTGTTGCTTTGGTCTCAATGAGCAGGCAGCCAACCACAAAGCTAGGTCTCCCTCTATATAGTATGTGGCACTGCTGTTTGTGAGCAACAGTCGGTGGAGATCTTTAAATCTTTTTTGCATTGGTGATTAGAAAATTCAAGCCACTGTGTGATGTGTCAAAGACAACTTGGACACCTGATTGGAGCAAGAAGCTAAAGAATGATGTTGTGCCATGTTCTGTCGTCATTTGCAATCAGAAGCACACAGACACTAAGTTACTAAATGTGTTTTAGCCACAAAGGTTGTAGTAACAAGTGTTCTAAATCAGCCTGTGTGTTTTAGTCAAACATGAGACAGAATTGCTTTAACATGATATAAAACGAGTGGATTTAGATTCTGCAGTCAGAGCCATTCCTCTTTATTTTTCAGAGCATGCTCACATTCTCTAATGGATATTAAAAACACAAATTTACATTACCCACACACATCAGCTCAGAGCCAGCATTTTAAGAAAAAAAAATTGGGTGGGAGTGTAAGGCTTGTGTTTTAAAGTACTGTTAGTAGGTGTTGGCAGTGTAAGTAGTTCTGGTCTCATACTGCATTCCTGCAGAGCTCTGTGTGCTTTGATGAGGAGAGCGAGGTAATTTTCTACTCTCCGCTGTCTGAAAAAAAAAAAAAAAAAACGGCTTCAAAAATGCAAATTGCTCTGAGAGCATTTCTCTACTTTTTTATGCAACAGTGAAAATTAAGCCTCTGTATGTTGTGTCAGAGGGTATTGGGTTTAGTCACACACACACTGTGAGCATCACACACATATACACACCCTCAATGCAGCCATTCTTCTCCTTATAACTTCTGTAATATGGAGAATTTTTTCTTCTTTTTGATTCAATAAGGCAGCGCAGAGCAGCAAATGATCCATCTGGCATCGGAGTGCAGTTAATAAGGAGATCTCTCTGCGCAGCTTTGGACACACAGCCGCATAAATCAGGTTAAGAACTTTCGAGTACATTGTGTTTTGAAAGCCTCACAGCTGACAAATATCATACAAATGATCGCTAACGAAACACAGAAACCTTGTTTGGAGAGATTCTCCTTGGATGTGTCGCCTGGAGTCCTCTGGCCGTCTGCACTGCTCAGGGTTGTTGTTGTGCTGCTGTGTGCCAGAGCCTTGTGAGGCTGCACAAAGGTTGAGGATGACATTCTGTGTCTGTGAGGAAATGTCTGAGCGCTATCTGAACAGAGCCCAGCGTGTGAAGCGCTCCTTTCTATAGGGCTGTTACATTCAGACAGGACTGAGCTTCATTCTATAAATGTCTTTTACTGCTCCACTTTCCAGAGGAGATGGACTCTTTTGAAACATTTAACAGGGCTCTTCCAGTCGCTCCATGTGGCCGAAGTCATCCAAGTGTGTGACATTAGAGAGGAAGCTAACAGGGACACAGGCGCACATGGGAGAATTCTTTATTTGGCTGTAGTGGAATGATTTTGATACATCATTTGCAATTGTTGTTGTATTTGATGTTGTGTCTAACTTCCAAATGGTAGAAGTTATTAAGATAAGATATTCCTTTATTAGTCCCATGATGGGGAAATTTATGGTGTTACAGCAACAAAGTGGGTAGCAAAAATTTAAGGAAGCATCAATAAAAAAATATAAATAAAAATTAAAATATAAAAATAAAACAGGGGAAATATAAAACAGGAACAATATAAACAGAGGAAATATATAAATAGGAACCGTATGTACAATATAAGGAGACTCAGCAGTTGAATTTACACCATTGCACAGAGGGAATATTAATATTGCACACTGAATGATAATACACCTGATTGAAGTATTGAATATTGCACATTGAAATTAAAAATTCACCTGTGTGAAATATTGCACAGTATAAAGTGACATCACAGCTGAAAAATAAGTAGTAATATTGCACAATTAGTGTTCATGGTAGTGCAGAACAATTGTCAGTTTTGGTGAGTATGTGGTGGGTTTGTGGTCTACTGGGAGCCAGTTTCCTTAATGATCTTTTAGACGTGCGTCCATTAAGATATATACGAAGTCTCGCGAGATCGACGCCATGTTTACATCCTACTGGCTACATGCTACAGCTGACATTTCTGCTAAAAACATGGCGTAAATGGCATCCGTGCCTGAACCCAATGGAGCCCGGAGTTCAGGTCAGGTATTTTTCACATGTTTCACGGACTCACGTCGGGTTCAGGATGCACTGTATTTATTTATTTATTTCAATTTTTTTCAGCAATTTAGACGTTGCCAGTTCCAGTTCCCCCCATGTTATTGTCCCTGTCACTGAAAGTTCCTACTGTTTTGTACATAGTGGGGAGCTTGTTAAGGAAAATGTCAGGTTGTAATTGGGTTAGAGCTGAAATATGCTAATGAGGGTCGGGTTTGGGTCGGTTTCGGTCAGAATTTTGGCATCGGGCGTCGACGGGCTCAACTTTTGAGGCACGATTAAAGTGCTAATGTACAGGGGACATTGGGTTTTATGTCCCCCCAAATGTTCAAGATGGAGGTGCAACCTTCATCCTGAGGCAAAGCAGGAAAAAACGCACTGTAAAATTGCTGATAAATTTCAATGGCATTTAAAAATAACCACAAATAAAGTCATAGCATATGCTATATTATTCTTTATTATTGAATTTACATGATGAGGCTTAGTGTGTCTTTTATTGCTTGTGCGTTTCATGTGTTACCGGCTGAGCCCTCTAAGTGCTTTAATTACTTGTTTAGCAAGAGCAAGGCGTGATGAATTCACACACTTCTGGCTGTTAATGCAGTTATTCCAGTAACTTGTGTCTGTACCATATGACTTGATTTCTGCCACCAGCTTTGTGTGGAAATACTTCAAAAGATTTAACAATGAAGATGTAAGGTGTGTGCTGCACTCTAACGAGGGATCAAATGCACAGGAATGAGGTTCAACCAGTGGTTTGCTGCAATATTTAGAATCACCCCAAGAATGCTGGATTCATATGTTATCCCAACACCTTTAGGGAGAAATACTGGCAGAGATGGCAGCAGTAGAATATGGCAAAATGTGCCTCTCATTGAAGAAAGATGACAAAATCTCCTTAAGAATCCATCTGAAATCTCACACCAAATGAGTGAGAGCTTTGTTTTCAGCTTTGCCTGTTAACTTTGAGTGATCACTGACTTTTATTAGTCAGACGTTGCAGCAGGCCCGGTGAGAGCCTTCTGCTGTGCGTAGCAGCAGCCTCTGAACACCAACAGAATATGGAATCTGTCTCAGTTTAATTCTATGACTTTGAAAAGGCCAAATGACTTGCTTTAACAAGTTGTAGAATTTCACTTCCATGAGGCCGATCAGTCAGAGAGCAACATATCACAAGTGATAAACTTTTCATCCTCGCAGCTGTAGTGAAGTTTACGCTGCATCCACAGTTTATATTATGTTTTATTATAATGTTGATTCATGTTGAAATTGCGTTCTTCTGCCTCTATAATTATGAACACCACCAGATAATACACTGAAGTGAGCATGTTTGGCCCCTACATTGTACAAATGGTGTTTACTGAAATATGACCGTTGGGTTTTGACCATACAACCGAAATTCTACCTGAAAAACAAGTCCATTTCCCAGGATTGTGTGGTTTAGTTCCAAGGACAGAAAATGTCTCATTTCCTGGAAAAATATGAATCCCTTCTCCTCACCACATCACACCATCTAACATTACATACTGTAGGCTGACAATTTTTGCCCCACACCATGTTCAACTCAAGTCGGTGCTTTCTCTGTGGGTTTTGTAGTGATGGATGAAGTTGGATGTTGTGGCGGTCGAGTCACTGATTGTTGAGCTACAGACTTCGCATACTGCTGACCTCGTACTATTGCCATCAACAACATAATAACCCAATCCAAATTTTAGTTTAGGACTAGCCCCTTCCATGATAGCTGCCTCGTGCGTTGGTCTTTGCTGGTCTGCGGTGTCCTAGCAGGTTACCAGGGTTGTGCGCATTGCGCCAGAAATCTAACAATCATGTCTCAATAAAAAACAAAAATCTGTGACTCCAGTCTGACATGAGAATTCAAGATGCAGCTGCACACAGATGATTGTAAATCTGGATCTGTGGGGAGGCTGTGAGAGCTCTGTGTTGACCTGCTGCCAACAACGCTGTGACAAAACACTCCTACAGGTTCATGCTGTACAACATCAGGAGCACAAGTCTGTTCATCAGCAGGGAGGTGGTGCAGGTTCTCCTCCAGGGTCTTGTCATCTCACTCTTAGACTATTGCTACTTGCTCCTTGCTGATGTGCCTGCATGTGCCATCTAATCTCTGCAGCTCTCCACACTCTCAAATGAAAAAGTGAAAAAATGGCTAATTTAGCTTCTAGCATACAGTTGCTAACAAAGTGTCAGGGGCAGGGACAGATGAAGTCCAATAAAGACGAGTGATGGATGAAATTACCTGTACTGTCATGGCTCGCATGGTAAATTGATCATAATGTACATGTCCAGAGCACAACAGTCCGTCAGTTCAACAGCAGCGTCACATCATCCTCACCGTTCTTATGGCTTTTTATTTTGCTGTGCTTTTCTTCTGATGTTTAGCTGCTCTCAACAAAACGTCTTTGCACAACACTTTGCGCAAAGTGTGAGTCAATTGAAATAATGGCAAAACAGAAGTGTCTGGATGAATCAGAGAGAGAGCTGTATCTCTCTCCAAAGAAAACTGAGGTCAGCAGAGTGGGTCCACTCTGTTGTTGGACAGGTAGAATCAGTGCTGTGGAAATGCACGTTATACCAAATTTTGCAGGAGGAGGTAAATTGTTCAACTTGAGTTTCAATTGCTCCTCTGTTCTCTAGATGCGTCGCAGCCCATCATCCAGGCTGTTTGTTCAGTGTTGCAGTCGTCTGTCTGACAGTTTGCACTGAGGAGAGGCCACATAACGTCATTCACGTCACTAAGCTGTGACTGTGATAACACCCATATGAAAACATTCCTAGAAGGACAAATGTCAGACACATTTTGTCATCGCTTCCTTGTTAAACTTTCACACACACACACACACACACACACACACACACACACACTAGTAGTAGGGAGTGCCTGTATGTATTGTCAGTGACAGATTGCTTCTATTTTGCACGTATGCAAGTATGATTTCCATAATTTCTATGCAAATATAACAAGTAGCATATAAATGTTTTGTAGGACACTTGGTTGATTTTTTTTTTTCTTTTGACTGTAGCAGTGTTGGATGTGGAGTTAAGACAGATACTATCTGGCATTGCCCAGTTTGACAAGTTGTTAGTGCTGCAATCCTCAAACAACACAATCAACAGGTCAGTGGAAGCGTCGTCATTTTAAGGTTTTATTAAGTCAAGTCAAGTCAAATTTTATTTATATAGCGCCAATTCACAACAAAGTTGTCTCAAGACACTTTACATATAGAGTAGGTCTAGACCACACTCAATAATTAATTATATTTACATCCAACAATTGAAGCAATTCCCCCATGAGCAAGCACTTTGGCGACAGCGGCGAGGAAAAACTTCCTTTAAACAGGCAGAAACCTCGGACAGATCCATGACTCATGGTAGGCGGTGATCTGATGGCACCAGTCGGGTTGAGAGGAAAAGAGGAGAAGGGGAAGAAAGAGGGGAGGTGGGAGGGGTGGAAGAGTGAGAGATGGGATGGTATGGGATGGTAGGGTACTATAAGCTCTTTAAGATATGATGGTGCCTGATCATTAAGCGCTTTGTAAGAAATACTTTCAGAAAAATAGTGTTGGAAGTTGGAATTTTTCAGTTCTTCGTTGGAACATTTGTCAGTAACGCCCCTGAGGTCACATTTCCTACTTGGAAACTCGGAAAAACCTCACCAACCCCAATCTTAAAATCCAAGATCAATAGTACGTGAAAGCTGTAGTGATATACAGTTAATTAGCAATTTGGACTTTTGTGTCTCCTAAAATCATACTGTATACACAGTGCTGTTCAACTCCATCCAAAATAAACTCACAAAATGTCAAGAAATTAAACATTCTTACACCTGTTCTCCTTATTAAATGGGTAAATACGACTGTAGACCTGCTGAATCCAAGTTTCTCTCTTTTACCGACCTAAGATGAGCTTAACTGCCTTGTTAATTCACCGTAAAACTCACTTCATTCAAATTCAACAGAAAAACAAAACAAAACTCACCAAAACTGTCTTGGTTCATCTTCCCACTGTTCCAACAATCACCAGCTCTGCACTGGTCAAAATAAATCCTTAATCTACCAAGTTAGATGTGAAAATATTCCGCTGTTTTCCTCTCGCTTGTTCTTCAGCTCAGTGGGTGTGTAGAGTGCAGCTGAACTCTCACTCGTTCTTTGGAGGCAGACTATTAGATTAGTAAAATAAATTACAACAATCACAGCCAGAAACAACAACTAGCAACGGACTCATCCAGTCGCCCAACCCTACTGCCTAATTTGTATATTGAGATCCAGTCACAATGTGGGCAGACTCAACATAATGGAAACATTTATTATCACCAATAGAAATGTCCATGAATCCATGTCATTATCCAGATATCATATTCAGATGTAATGTAATATGTCTACATTGCATCACATTTTCTTCACCAGAAGGGAATCTAATAGAACTTCATCATGTTTTGTCAACTGGAAGGACACCCTAGAGGGCACTTAACCATGTTTGTCCACTAGAGGGGTAATCTATAGGGTACCTTATCATGTTTTACCCACTGGAAGGGCACCCTAGAGGGCACTCCAGCATGTTTGTCCATTGGAGGGGTACTCTGTAGGGTGCTTAATCATGTTTTGCCCACTTAAACGGCGCCCTGGACAGGACAGTACTTTGCCATGTTTGGGTAATTTATTGGGTACTTCACCATGTTTTGCCTCCTGGAAGGGCACCCTTGGGACACTTTATTATGATTTGCCCACTGGAAGGGCACCTTAGAGGGCACTTTATTTTTTATTTTGCTCTATTGGACTTTGGGCCCCTGTAGTGGACCCTTTGTCATGTTTATGTGTCATAGCATCATCCAAGAGGGCACTTTTGTGGCATTTTTTTTA